>JAWLRI010000564.1:921291-1043174 GCA_034781795.1 Crypturellus tataupa | reverse complement strand
CGGGGCTGAAGGATTCCCTTGTCTGCGCCGAAAGCCGCAGCAGCTGCTTGACAACAGGAAACAATGTGGAGTGAATGGAAAAAAAAAAAAAAAAAAGAGAGAGAGAAAAAGAGGGTGGCGCCGCCTGAACAACTTCCCTTTACATCACTGCCCAAATAAGGAGCTTTAAACTAACCTTTTTCTATTGCAGCCCGGGCAGAAGATCCCCCTGGAGTCCCAGGGTCCCTACCTCTCGCCGGCAGAGCCATGGGAGAGCCGCGGCCGCAGGCGGGGGGCACGCGCAGGTAACGGGTCCGCTCGCTCCGCTCCAGGCTCCGGCGCTCTCGCGGGCGGGGAAGGGGCTGGTTTTTGCACTTCTTCTTTATTTTATTTTATTTTATTTCTCCCCTCGTCTCAGCTGTGTCAGCGCCGAGAGGGGTGGCCGGGGGGGGACGACTCGCAGTGGATCCTTCGGGGGTGCATTAAGAGCGCCGGTATCACTCGGGCATGTCTCCTCGATGAGATCACTTGTAATGAGTAACCAGGAGTTACTGGATGTCGGACTACTGTATACTGTAAACACCGAGGCTTGTTTCTCTTGATCCTCTGCCAGCCAGCCCGGGTGCCCGCACCAGCAAATAAATAAACTGCAGCGCGGGTCTTAATTGGCGGCCGCCTCTAATGAGCGTCCTGCGAGCTGAGGACTTTCGCTCCTTGTGCCATGTGGCCGTGGTGCTGGGGGAGCCATGTGTCTGTCTGTCTGTCTGGGACGGATTTCCTCCTTGTCATTTGCACAGGAAAGTGAGCGGGAGTGGAAGGGCTGTTCTTGGCTGACACGTGACTCCAGCGAGGAGCCGTGCTAGTGAAAATCGGGGTGAGCTGCTATCAAACTGGCTTTCCCAAGTTGAGAGTCCAGAATATCTCCTAGATTAGCAGTTTTTCCATGCCCATCTTCCTGCACTAGATGCAGAAAAGGAGACCCTGGAACTAGAATTGAGCTGTGGCATTTTATCCTTTTATTTTTTTTTTCAAGTGTTTTCCTGCTGATTAGCACCTGCACATCAGCAGGAGGCCTCCAAATGCATAAAGTCCGAGTGGACAAGTGCTAACAATTTAAACTTCTTAATCCTCCTCGATGCGCCCAAAGGTGCAACAAGGCACAGGCTGAGCTCCTCTGTGCAAATGATGGTTATTCCGGAAAAGGTGCTGTGCATTTTGTTGCTGTTGTTTTATTTTTTTTTCTCCCCGTTCTTTAGCTAATCAGAACAACCATCGTGAAAGCGCCGGGCACTTTTACTCAGTTGTGCCCTGGAAAGTGGAAGTGGCTGGGGCAGCCGACGCAGTGATTTATGGTGTGAGCAATAGGATCCAAACCCTGCCCTGCTGCTGCAGGGTAACCTGTAGGGAATGGGCTTTTAGTTTCCTTGTGTCATAAGATTGTTCGTGTCAGTGTGAAAGGATGTTTTAGACCTTCAGGAGCTGGAAAGGAAGCAGTTGGGTGTCCTGAGAGCCCCTTCTCCATCCCACTGGGCTCCAGGAATCCCGCTGGCACATGAAGCTGCCCATGCTTGTGGGGCTGTCATGTTTTTCTCAGCATTTCAGGAACTTCATTGATTCTCATAGAAAAAAAAAAAAAAAGTGCACTTGTGCAATTGTTTTGTTTTTCCCAGTGAGAATGGGTGGGATTCGCATGGGATGGGACATCTCGATTCCCACCCGGCTCACAGATTTCCACGACCTCCAAAGTTCATTACCACAAGCCTTGTTGCTCTCAGCCCTTTCTTCCCCCACTGAAGGTCTTAGCAGAGGGATCCAATTGAGAGGGTCCTGTAAAAATGTGGGGATTTTTGTTTGCTTTTTATTTTCTCATCCCTAGAGAAATATCATTTAGCAAACAATAGAGACATACTGATGTGGGAGATGTGGGGTAATATATGCTGTCCTGCACTTGCTCCTGTGAAGAAAGGCCTTCTGCCTCCAAGACTGCTCCTTTCAATGGAAAAATCATAGCAGTTTTTGCTAGGAAAAAAATAATAGATAACTTCTGAAAACTGCTAATCAAAGACAAACTTTCAGAAAATACTGGCTGTGTAACTGAGGACCGTGTTGCCACTGTGCTGCTGTGTGCTGCCTGTCACCTGGGATGCCCTCCGCATGTCAAGACCTGCATCCCGTAGGAATCCCGGTGAGGAACCCCCGTGTCTCCTCTGGGATGCTGTTGTGGCATGGAGGCTGGGGGTGTTTTCTTATCGGCTACGACCGGTTGCTTTAATCCTCAGCTGCAAAGGGGAATTTCTAACTTCTCCATGCAAGAAGGTGTAAGGTGTTTCAGCGTGTTTTCCCGTTCAGTTGGGTGGCCGATAGGTCCCTAATGAGGGGCTCCAGGGAAGTCCCCACCATACATCGCCGCCGAGTCCCAGGGCTGGTAGCTCCTTTGGTTGTAGAAGAGCTGGATTTCCTCATGCATGGGTTCCTGCCACCCCTGTGCTTGGAGCTGCTCCGTCGCTGAACTAAAATAAATAAATAAATAAAAATAGGGCTCTGGAAAGGAAAGCTATTTATTTAAAATATGCATTCAGCACAATTGTCTCCAAATTTAAAAAGACTGCTTGTTAGGAGATCTTTACAGCTCTGCTGGGATCGACAGCCAGTATGGTCGGTTGGGATGCTGGGAACGGTTTATTCTGCTTTCTATCCCTCCTGCTGGGACACTTGCCGAATTCTTCCCACCTTTGGGTTGTTAATCCTGGCCTGTCGCAATGACCTGTTTCCTGCTGGCGCCTCCTTTCCTGGGGTCTGCCTAGACCACCGGGTCTGGGGATGGGGAAGCGGAGGGCTGTGGATTGGAGCAAGGGTCTTTCTGAAGCTGGTTTTATACTGGGGCAGTGAGTGGATGAGGTGGGGGGCGTTATCCAGCCCTGTTCTAATTAGCTGCCTGTATAAGGTGAACCTTTTAATGAGCATCAAAGGAAGCTCTGTGTATCAGGGAGGGCCTGCGTTGTGGGGACTGAGGGATTATTCAGTCATTCAGAAAACATTTGGTCAAAGCAAAGGAGCAATAAATCTTCCCTATCCTCTCCTGTGCCTCGTTTGCTTTGGAACCTTTACTTAGTGGCGCAGAAGTGTTGATCTGGGGGCGTTCTCTTTCAGGGAACTTCTCAGTGACTTTGGAGCAGGGATGAATAGGAGGAAAACTTGGGTGAGATTAGAATTCCCGACACCAGGAAAACCAGAGTGAACAAGCGGGGAGCTGCAGTCACCTGGCTGCTCACCCTTGTTCGTCAAGTTGTTAGTTGGGTTATGCAGTGCTGGGAGAGCTTGGGTTTTTTGGTTCTTTTGCCCTGATCTGTTATTAGGCTTGCAGATTTCAGGATCCCAGAATGTAGTGTGTGTCAAGGATTGGATAGATCCAACCAAAGTGGATGCTGGATTTCAGTTTCTGCAGTATTGCTCCTCTCGAACGCATCAAGGTATCAAGAGGTTTACTGAACCTCCCTGTTTGGTGGCACAATTTAGAAGGGAAATCTCAGGAGAATCCAATCAAATCGAACCTGGCCCTTTTCCCAGCAAGCCAGCATTTAAGTGTAGTAGTTTTGTTAAGTCTTTATTGCCATGCTCCTGCATCCGTATTGAAATCCAACTACCTTGTTGCTTAGCTGGTCTCTTCTGAAGGGTAGTTTACTACTTTGTGGAACTTGAAAGGAATGAAATCAGCACAGCCTTTAATTATACAACCACCTACCGATATTCTTCATGGGAACCACTAGTAGATTTTAAATCTTAGACATACAAGGACTGGTCTGCTTCAGCTTTCGGTGTTGGGCTTCCACGGTCAGTAGACCAGTCTAAAGGCAATGCTGTAATGAGTCCTGGTTGTGTTCCTCATTCGAGGTCGGGCATGGTCTTGTGGTGGAGGACTGGTAAGCCAAGGGCATGACTGGATGCTCCCCAACGGAAAATATCAAGGTGTGCCAGGTAGGGCTTTAACGCTTCAGGTACCTCTGCTAGGAATGATGGTGTGCAGCCTCCAGACAGTTGAGGTGAACAAGGGGTTGTTGTTTATGTAGGTGCAGGGTTTGAGAAACAAGCTGTGAAAATTAGAGAGAGCTCCTAGGAGCCTTCCAGGGAGTTAGGAGTGAAACACCTTGGCCACCACCTCCAGCTGCTGCCCCAAGCTGTTGGGAGCTGCCCTCTTGGGAGCTGCCCAGAAGAGGGTCTGTGATGGGAAGCCCTTCACCATTCCCTCCTTTTCAGGCTGATGTCCTGAAGATGAGGACCTCAAGGGAAGCAGCAAGCACCCCAGGGCTGAAGCTGCAGGCTTGTCACCAAGTGGAATGTGTTTCAGAGTTTTCCATGAGGCATCACTGACTCTTTAAATAGCTGCCCACGGGTTACATTTGTTTCCTCCTGCCCTTTAGTGGGTTTTCTTGGTTTTGTTTCCTTCTGGGGAAATCTGCTAACGTAAATTAAAAAAAAAAAAAGTCAACCAAAGATGGGGCTAAAATATGGGGACTAGGAATAAGCTAAAAAAAATCATAAAGTTCACAAGTTTCAGAGAGCCCTGGGGCGACCGGCACCGCCTGAAAAATAAGAATGGCTACAGACGGCTTTGCTCGGGTAACTAGTACCTGGTAGTAGGTTGGTCATCTTGCGGATCTGAAACACTCACTTGGAGCCACCAGAGCTACCCTGAGTGTTATTAGGGGGGGATGTGGCACTTTGGAAGCAGCGTTTGACGTGCAGAGCGTGAACTTGGTGTGGTGGAGGCGGAGATGTGAATACGCTGCTTCAGAGATGGAGGCTCTGCGCAGCGAGGTGCTTTGCGAAGGGGTTGGTCTTAGAAGGGCTGTTTGTGGCAGATATTCTTTGCACAAGTGGAAGTAGCTGAGAAATGTCTTGAGCCGAACTTGAGGGAGCCTCTTGGCATTCGCCCTGGAGTCACAGTCGGAACTTGGACATTCCTGCTGTGGAGGAAGTCAGGCTCGTAGGGGCAGGAGGGAGTATTTTTGTGCATGTGCATTCAAACAGAGCAAAAGTGTGCTGGGTCCTGGCACACGTCAAGTAGGAAGACAAAGTTTCAGTTGTTTTTGAAAGAAGAATGGCTTCTTTTTTTTTTTTTTAAGATGCAGCATGTTTGACATTGGGATAAAATAGTGCAATAAAAGGTCAGACTAGAACCAAGTATAAAAATAGAGTTGTAGATATCTCCAGAAGAACGTGAAGCTTTTCTGTGTTGGAAGGTAAGTCAAGCTGTGTGTTTAATTACCTCCCACAAACCTGCTTGTAGTGCTCAGGTATTTCCTTTGTGACTTTCTCGGACTAAATTTAACCAAAAGAAGAAGAAGATAACCTACTCTTCACCACTCTGTTTACATTAAAAATTTGGCCAGGATGCAACTGTGTGGCCACTGTATTTTGGAATATGAGTACACTCCTTATGGAACTAAGAATCTCTGCTGGAAGTTATTCTGCAAGAATTTAGAAGCGTTTTCTGGCCAATATCCTTTTGTGGAAAAGTGCGTGCCTCAGTTCCCACTTCTGTAAAATGGGGTTAAAAATATCCTCACATCCTCCCAGGAGCATTGCCACACTCCTGCCGCAGCAGTTTGTAAAGCACCACAGAGTTTTTTCCACCGGTGTGAAAAAGGCTAAATAAAAGTAAAATCAGACTATTTTTAATAATATTCTAAGTATTTCACGCTACAGTGAAACGCTGCAAATAGCTATGGAAACACATTGTGGTAGAGATTCATCGTTGCAGCCTGTGAGTACTCTGGACTGAGGAAACAGTTGCTTTTTGGTACTGATAGTCTGCCAGCCCCTCCAAAGACTGTGGAAAGGGCTAAAATTGCTCCAGAAGTGGTCCGAGATGTCCCTCGTACTTTGTAGACAGACCCTTCAGCAGCTCTTGGTGTTTGGGATCAGGGACTCGCTCTTTAATGAACTGACTGTCTTTAAAAAGCCAAGGAAAGCCCCAGGTGGGGTTTTGGGGGCCTGCTCGTCTCCTCGGAGTAGTTTCTTTTTGATTCTGCCTGTAATTCGCTGCTGTAGACAAGGACTGCTGCCTTCGTGTTTTGATCTGTTGTCGGCCCATGAGGATTTACTGCAAACGTAGAAAATATCTTGTGTTCCTCTTTGCATTCCTCCAAGCTGAGACTTATTCAGAAGAGAGGAGTTTACACCAAAATGTGAAGCCAGTGATTCAATTTTTTTCTCAAAAAATAATGTAAAAGCAGAAACGAAGGCAATTAAGCATGTCGGCGTAATAGTCTCGAATCCCAATTCTTTTTAGCAGGAGCTGAGTGACCCTGGGAAGTCACCCATGTATCTGGACTGTCCTGGGAGCTCCTGTTTGTGGATAAGGACAAAAACGTATCACTAAAAGTCATGTGGAGGATGAAAAGATCGAACAAAAACCACAGCTGACATTGCTGTTGTTTTTTTGTACCTGTCTTTAGTTAATCAGACTGGTAGCTTCCCAAATGCATGGTGAGTTTGGCAGGTAGCTTGGTCATTTATAGTGTAAAGGAAGGTGAGACATGCAGCCCTTCTTTGCATGGACGGGTATGCTGAGCTCCTCCGAGTCAGACTGGACTCTTGGGGGGTAAAGACTCTCAGCCCACAACTCCTGAGTGACCCAGGGAAGAAAAGGATATGCGATGGGTATGGGAGAGAGCAGGAAGCAGTGTTGGATTAGTAAGCAAAAAAATATTAAAGATTAAGTTAAAAAAGAAGTTTGTTCGGGGAGAAATAAGCCAGTAAAGGATTTGAAGTTGGTGTGCGTGCTTTTTGCCAAAAACAGTTTTGTAAAGGTATTTGCTGAAACCATTCTCCCCGTTTTGGTGACAAAACGGGGGAAGCCGGAGTCGCCGTGTGAGTGCAGATGCAGGCAGGGATGGAGATGCCGCCGTCTGCCTGCACCCAGGCCCTGCAGCCTGGAGCGGGGAGGACGAGCGCGCTGTTTGAGGACACCTCATGGATTGTGCATGCACCAGGGTCCTCTGTGTGTGCTGTCACCAGCCTCACGCTGCAGCAGCTGATGCTCTGCCTGGGTTTGCACTACAGGGCACTTTGCACGGGGGCTTCTCCGGCTCCCTGAGCTGCTGCTGCTGCTGCTGGAGCCTGTTTGCGCTCCATGGGCGAGGGTGTCCGTGGATGTGAGAGCAGGCGCAGGGGATGTTTTCCATTTCACCATGTTATTTCTGGCACGGCTGCTTTTTCTGTAATCACTGTGGAAACTGTTGTGCTTGGGGGTTCATCAAGGAAATGCTCTAAGTTCTTCTAGGGAGAAATATGTTAAGCAAGCGGCTGCGATAGGGGTTTCACGAGGGCTCACTTTAATTGGGAACCGTGTTTGGGGGAGATTTTTGTTGGCTGTGTTTCTAATGGAGCTAAGGAGCAGCTCGAGTGAAGAGCATCCAGCGTGCTGGAAAGGGGCAGCGTGGAGCTTAATGCTCTGGCACCGTGTGGTAGAGTGTTTTTTCAGAAAAATGGTTATTAATGGTTACAAGACAGATTTTTTGTTTTGAGGAGTGGAGGGGAAAAAAAAGTCTTATTTCAAATAATTATCTCTGAAGATGATAGTTATCTGCCCACAAAACAGTGACTGTTTGGGTCTTCTCTTAGAGAAATGCTAGAAGATAATTGGATTTAATTGGATAGTTTAAAAAAATATTATTTATTATTACTTAGGTCTATTAACAGGTGTCTTACTCCATCAACCCACCAATGGCTCTACTCTGGTAGACCCATGTGGCTTCAACTTGTGGCCAAGGCTAAATCTGGGATGTACTGGTGCCCTGGGACCCCGCTCCAGGAATATTTCCTATATGTGACCGCGTAGAGGAAGGACTGGGAGCAGGGTGGCCTGTGCACAAGCAGTTTCATCCAGCTGGGGCTTGTGGCAGTGTGGAGGAGCAGACGGCAGCCCCGTGCCGCTCTCGTGGTCATGCTGCACACTGGTGCTCCTCGCTCAGCACCCACACGTTTCCTTGCTGTCCCTTTGGTCTGTGTGAGCACGCCGGGCACGTGTGCTGGAGGATTTGGGGACAAAAATAGCAGTAAATAACAGCAACAAGAGGCTCGGTGAGCAGCCGCAGCATGTGCTTCCAAGGACTCTCCATGCAACCGCCCCCATGCTTGCTGCTTGGCCATCCACGGCAAGGATGAGGGTCTTCATCCTGCTGCTTTAGGCTCCCAGCACACTTGCTGTCAGCACTGCAGCATCTCTTCTTCTCCTAATACAGTAGCACAAAGTGTTATGCAGATACAACGTCTAGCCAGGTAGCAGGACGTTCCTCCAGGGCTGATGGTTGCGTCTTGCTCAAGTCGTGTGGAAGTTCCCTGAGAACTTCAGAACTCATTTCATAGACATGACACAAAGCCAAGAGATCTTGAACGCTTCCTAGAGGTTGGCACTTCCCAAAAACATGAGCCTGTTGTCAAGCAGCTGCTCTGAGACAATCTAAGAACTGGTTCATACTACTTCTGTCATTGGGAGCCCAGGAAGGATCTGGCATGTTGGGTCACGTCACAAGTTCACCTAGTTCAGAGGCCTGACAGGAATAGCAGGAGGACGCGGTGAGTCTTGCAACGCCCTGACTGCGGGAGAAACTTTTTTCCCAGTTGAGGTATTCACGTTTGTTACCATTAACTACTTATTTATCATCTGGACACCATATAGCATCAGATACCAGAAACTACATGTACAGAAAAACTGGATGTGTGGTTGCACCTTCAGGGAGCTCGCAATCAGAGGCAAATTCAAAGTAGGATATAGATAAGGAAAGGGGAAGGGAAGGGGTTACAGTGAGCAGGCGATGAGGTGTTTTTGCTAGCTCTCATACGCATGGTATATTTTACTTGCGGTACTTAAGAGTGCTCTTTTTTCACCGGCACCTGTGGAAAGGCTAATACCGGAAAGAGGAAAGGAGGTTTTGTCTGCGCTATACATATTTGATGTTTAGCGAGCATGCATTTTAATAATTACCTTAATAAGTTACTCTAACTCGCCTCTTGCTTTGTTTCTGGATCTCTGGAGGCACGCTGCTTGCTTAACACTTGCCAAGTCTTCATTGCATTCAACACATGATTTAGCACTATTGATTTTTATGGCACCTGGCACAAGCTTCGCGGCGGCGATGTTCAAAAATTATGGTTCTTGCAGGACCACTTCACCCACCATTGAAGCAGAGACTCTTCTGATTAGCAGTGGAGAGGAGAACAAGATGGGCACACTCATACAATTTGATGACCTTAGTGATTAATTATTTATTACACTTTTAATTTTGCATCCATCATTCTAGCTCTGTCTCCCCTGACTTCCCAGAGTAGTCTGGGGAGGGAAAGCATCAGCAGATGCCTTCAGAGCGGGCAGATTTGCAGCTGTGCATCAAAGGCAGGCCGGTTGTTAACCCCTGAAACTCCAGCTGCAGCTCTGCAGAGCCAGACAGCTTCTCAGCATCTACTCTGCCCTTGGGTGTTTCAGTTTGGAGCCCAAAGGATCCAGTTTCTGGGTTTCCCCAAGTCCTCTGAGCTGCAGGGCAGATGATGGTGTTAGTCCTTCTTGGCCCTGGAGCTAGTGCTTGTTTGAGCCTCTCTCTTTTGCTCTGATCCTTCTTCAGGGCTTTGGAAAGAGAAGGGTCATCACTGTTCTGCTTAGCAGTCCCGTTAACTCTTGCAGTTCAGCATGAAATCTCTGCTCTCTTGGGACCTGGTGCTTCAGGGTTTCCAGCAGATGCCTGCAAGTATCAAGAAGGCTTTTTTTTTTCTTTTTCTTTTTTTTTCCCAAACTGTATAAGTAGCTGAGTAGGTTTTTATGGTATGATTTGTCTTTTTCTCCCCTTTTTGAGAGGTCAAGGATGGCCAAGACTGAGAAGGATACTAAGGTTTAGGATGCCCTGCCCTCAAGCATCAGCTCTAATGGAAGTGACTGTTTTTTTACTTGTGTATGCCCTTTCTACTCATAAATTCACAGTGGTTATATCTGTGATTCAGGAGATGTCCTTTTCTTCATTCGCTTTAGGTAAGGACGCTCATGTTCCTCTGGACTTCTGTAGCCTTGATCTTTTTGAGATCCTCAAGGGTAGACAGCTTAAGCTCTGGGGTTTACAAACCAGTGTTTTGGTGTCTCCTAAAAGAGTCACACTTGCAATTACTGGTTTCTATAGAAGTCACCGGGGAAATGTGCAGGCAAAGAGAAAAGGTGATGTAGTGCAACCATGTGGGACCAGGGTAGCCTGATCCCTCATCCTCATTCATGGAACCTCTCATCCTCACCCATGAACACCACAGTCTGTCTCTCTTCAGAGGTGCCGATCCGTATGACGATGAGAGCAAGAAGGGTCATTCAGCTTCGTAGTGCCAAAATACCTAATCGCTAACCATTCTTTCATTAGTTGGGCAGATATTCCCAGATAGTCCAGAAGAAAGGTTAGGCTTGTTCCTCAAAAGGTCAGTTATGTGAGAAATGAGACTGTGAATAAGGTGCTTTCTGTAGAAAGGAGTAAGTCTTTCCTTGTGGCAGGACGAGTGTTGAAATTAGGTTCTTATATTCTCCATTCCATTCAGCGCCATGCTGAATCTAAGTAGAAAAGAGAGATCCAGAAGCTGAGTCTTCCCGCAGGGGACTTGAGCAGGGTTCAGATCAGGCCCATTTCTACCAATGCCAGGAACTACCCTCGGGGTCTCCACACAGAGCGCAGGGTGGAAAAGGTCAGAACAACCCAACTTCTTGCCATGTACTTTCTGCTTTCAGAGTCACCGGTTTTCAGCAAGGAACTGGGCTTGTTTACTCCAAATTTCCACTCCTCTCTTTAGTTCATTTGATTCTGTGGAGGGAATTGATGGGAATCGCCACAATAAAATTTTAATTAAATGCCAAGCAATAATTGCAGGGAATAAAATGTGGTACCTGCAGCACTCTGTTGACATCTGCTCACAGACCCAGAGGACCATTAGTGACTTTCAGAAGCCAGAGGAGAGCACAGGTCCACTTACCTTGTTTTTTATTTTTCCAGTCTGGGGCAGAGAGACCTATTATGTTGAATATTTTATAGCAGTGCAGTGTTGCCATCCTTCCTGTGAGTCATTTTTCCACAAGAAGCCCATGTTCACTATGTTATTTAACCCCTTTAGAGTGTTTTAAGGGTGATTGTAAATCTTCAGTAGGACTGGTCTTTTATATGCTGTGCTCGTGCCACCGCATTACTGCATTGCAATTCCAGGAAGCCAAAGCTTCTTTAATATTCAGTTGCCCGCATGCCTGGGAGAAGAGGGTCCACGGCAGTCTGGAGAGCGGCATGGACGTTGCACTCACCTCTAGGTTCATTCCCATCTTTTCAGTTGTGAAAAGTTGCTTTCCAGGGAGGTTTTCTCCCATGGAAAACTCACTGGAAGATGCTGATTTCTGCCTGTGTCCTAAAAAGGGGCATATCCAACCCATAGCATAAGTTTGGCCCAGACCTTCAAAGGGCCAAAATTTCTTCAAAGGATGGAAAAACTCTTAGCAGAGAGTTTTCATGTTTAGCTCCTTTTAATCTATTTTGCTCTGTTCCATTAAGCTGTGTGTGCCTATGTGTATTATCTTTAAACTCTCAGTTTTGAGGTTCTTGCAGATAGTTCTGTCCCATAAAACCATCCTTAGTGGCTCTTCTAACTGCTATATATATGTAGCTGTTTCCAGGTTTGGGGGCTTAAAAAAATACAGTTAGTTTCTTTTTTAATCCTAATTTTTTTGTTGTGGGAGTGAGGTGGGAATTCCTTACTTTCTCTAGGTTTCAGACATCAAGGAATCAACTCCAATTTTAGACTGTTACACTGATTTTTCAACAGAGCTCCTGCTGTGCAGCCTTATAGGTTTCAGGCCAAAAATACATGCAAGTTTCATTTAAATAACTGTAGTGGAAACTTTCTATGGAAAGAAGATACCCCCCAAAAAAGCCCCTGAAAGAACAAAGTAATTGCCTTACAGAATGACTTCCTTTTGCTGCATTGTTTTCCGTTTGCATCAGCCGTTTGTCTCCTTTGGGCTGTGCAATTGTGGTTCTTTGGTGTGTCATCCAGCAAAAAGTACAGCAGAATTTCTGTACGCAGAAGAGAATTGCTAATTTTTCCTCTAAGTAAAAATAAAAAAAAAATAAAAAAAAAAAAAAAGAAAACAACTGCATTCTGCAGATTGGGTCTATGACATGAATGGAATTTTAAAATTACAATTAGTCCTGAAAGCTTTGCTCAAGGGTTGTACTTTTGGGTAGTCCTTTAGAGTCCTTCAGATAAAGAATGTGTGTGTGAGTGCAGCAATTGCTAATACGTGGGAGCCTCTTGACCAATGAGAAGAAAATATTGTGGCATTTCGGCCTCTCCAGTGCTGAGATGTGTTTTTCTTTTTTTCTCTTCAAGTACCTTTTCTGAACTGTCGATCACATTGTGATGAATGCGGCTCACTTTGCTATGTGGGTTCTTTATCACGCTGTTATTGCTTGAAGCGCCCAGCAAGGCTCAGGTTTCTCTTCTGGAGCTTGATCATGGTTGTGTTGGCCATCTCAGGGAGCTCCAGAACCTGCTGTGTTCTTCTCCTGCGTTACTCGTGTGCTGGGTAGTTTAATGTTGGCTTTCTTGCATTTGCTGCATGGGTAGAGCCTGGACATTCATATTTTGCAGTCTGGAAATTGAAACATTCATTTGGGACTGTTGGGAAGATCAAGTAAAGCTTTTTAGTTTGAGAGGTCACCTTGTTTTTCACCTAAAATAGCTCCTTACATGATGCTTTCTGCTCCAAAATGGAGTCTTGTGCTCTGCAGTGACACCATCACTTTCTTTTTAGCACTTGTTTTCTGTCACTGATCATGTCCTAAGTCTTCCAAAACATTAGTTTAATCCCAGTTCATAGCCTCACTGAATTCCTTTAGTTTGGCACTGTTTTTCCTCTGCAAGTGTCAAAAAGTTAAAATGCCTGAAAGCTTTCCACGTCTGTGACTGTGTGTACTTCTGCTTGTTCTTAGTTTTTGCTGAAGGCAATGGTCAGCCCTGGTTATGTCTTGGAAAAAAGAACAGAAAACTCTAAAATACAATACTGAAGTAAAATCAAGCCAATGGGCACCAGGAATCTGCCACAAGCAGAACTGTTGTCAGTGCTGCGCTGTTGATGGGGTTATATGAAAGACTCTAGAAGAATGCCATAGACTCTATGTCATGCTTGACAGCAGAGGATTTCTTCTGAGTGTGTATACAACCTCGGGAAGCAGGGGGCCTGCTGATTTTCCAAGAGTCTTCGAGTAAAGACCATCGTGTTTGCGATAACAGAGCAAATAGATGCAGCTTCTAGACTGGGAGGAAGTTTTATGGATTTCTGCATGTCCAGAAAGGCTGGGACTGTCTGTCTGAGGAGGCACCGCTCGTCCCCTGCAGGGAGACGACTGACGGGGGCTGCATCCCACCCTTGCAGACCACCTTTTTGTTGGAAATGCTTGATTTGACCTTGTGGTGACCTGCTGAGCCACTTCCCAGAAAATGAAAAAGGCAGGACCTAGTCCTAGTCTTCTTGGTCACGTCAGCCTGCAGCTTTTGCATGCCTTCTTGCCTCTGTTTTTTTAGGAATAGGAAAATGGGGATTTATAATAGGTGCATGGAAAACAAAGAACCAACTCCAGGCGACTGAGTTACCCAAATTGAGAGATTTTTGCTCAGTGACAAACTGCTTAACCTTAACAGCTCCAAGTCTCCATAGGTTAAGGCCCTACAGACAACCTGGCAGTATGGGTGGGCATTTGTTATATGGAGTTTACTTTAATTTCTCCCCAGATGACAAGAAAATCTTGGTTTAACATGAGCTTAATCTTGATATTGATGTTAATTAATCTGGATTCATTGTTACGTGAATACAAAGCCAGGACATGAACAGAAAGCTTTACTGGGAGAGGAATCTCTGATTCCACACACAGGGCGTGCGGAAGGGACGTGCTCTGTATGACATGGACGCATGATTTGATATCTTCAAATAATAATACTTATCTCCCCTGTCTGGTGTAGATAGAGGTTTAAGAAGACGAGTTGTCTGAGTGAAACGTGTCATGGTTGAAGCCATGACCTCAACTGAAGTCCTATCCTAATACAGTTGGTTAATAAAAGTTGTGATATGTAGGTGCTTCTCAAGCTTTTAGTCTGAGTGGTCATTGGTAGCAGACTGGTTTATGCTTTGGAATAAAAAACGTAAAGATTTAAGGCAGGCCAAGATCCTCCAAACCTTTTCCCTGGTGGTTGGTAGGATAACTTTTCCAATACAAGCAATACAGATACCACAGTTAACCTAGAATTTCAATTTCAGTTCTTTTCTTAAGAATTAAAGAATTAAATCAGAAGATTTCTTGTAGGGTGTAACCCATGCCTCCTTTATTGGAATTTAAGGCCATGACTCCTGCTGTTCTCGAGGCCATGAAGGTGGTGTGGTCCTTTGTGTTTGAATGCCCTAGTGATGACTCCTTTTAGTCTTTATTCCTTTTAAACCAGATGAATCTGATTCTTTCAGTCTTCCTCACCATCATTCTCTTGATGACTGTTGCGTTCTCCTTGGGACTTCCTCTACATGTTTATCAGATACACTGTCCAATGTTGGGACTTTACGTAAGAAGAGAGTTCCATTTTTTGGGTCTGATGAGCAACACTCTTCTCTATGTGATGTGCTGTGATGTTTGATTTTTATTGCAGCAACGTGACAGTGTTCAACCCTTGGCTGTGATCCCTGTCAGCTCACAAGTTATTTCCCTTGTGACCGCAATTGGTTATTCATACTGTTCACCTGCTATTCCTGAATTGTCTTTGTCTTTTTCTTTTTCCAGAGCATTTCTACAATTTATCAAGATCATTTTGAATCCTAATCCTGGCCTCTGAAGTACTTGCCGCCTGTATCAGCCTGGTATCAGCAACAATTTTAGTAAGCATATACTATGTTCCCTCTTTCAAATTAATCATGAAAATACTGAAATGTGTCTCCCTGTGATGATCAGATTGTGCTGAAAATAAGTGATTTTTACTCCTATGGAGGTTTTGCTATCAAAAATATGGTTATTTACCATACTGTTATCTAACCAGTAAGTGGAAATACAGATTATGTACAGGACATGGAATTTGAAAGAATAGAAGCTATGGTTTGTTAGAAAATCATCAAGTGGACTTTTTCCTTGTTATACTTTTCTTTCTTCTTCCCTTTCAGTAGAAAACCCATCATCCACTTAGATCTTGTAGCTTTCCTTTTATTCAGCAGATATTTGATGGTTAAAGAACCTCAGTATTTGGGGCTGAAGCCCAGGAGGGAAAGAAACCAAACCCAATGTGTTTCATGACTTATAAACTGAAAAAGTGGTGTGAGTGAGGGTGAGAACACGTTTGACTTGGTGGAGATTTGCAGCATTTAGGTGTTGAAGCAGAAGGCCTATGTCCTTTGTTTGGATTTCTGCCTTTTGGCTCAGACACTGTCTTTAAATGTCAGTGAAATATCAAATTAGTTCATCTGGGGGGAGATGGTAAGGGGGTAGCGTGCCAAGATTTATGTATTTCCGTGGGGCCTGATAAATGAAGCTTTATGGACTGCATGTATATTTATAACGCGAAGGGGGCAGAGCCAGGTACTGCCCGCAGAGACCAAAAATACAGTTTACAGCCACTGTTTATGTCCCTCTAACTGTCAGTGTTTAACAAATAAGAAATGAAAACAAAAACTGGTGGAGGGATCCCAGAGGTAATCAATTGCAAATGTGCTCAAACAAGAGCTCGTTTCTTGTTTTCCCTGTCAAGAAGAGCATAAAGCGGGGTTTTGTTGTGAGCTGCGCCTAAACATATATGTGTTGGTCAGAATAGCGCCTGTCTTCAGCCCTCATCTCCTCGGTGACACTGTTTCTAGAAGTTTCATTGTAAGCAGGAAAAATAATTTGTACCGCTCTTTCAGTTCAGCCTCTATAGACGTGACAGTGGATTAGGATTCTCCAACTCCTCATGTCATGGGGTCAATAATACTGTTAACATATTTAAAAGAGGGAAACAGAGGTATGGAGATGGGCAGATGCCCAAAGGCAGCAGGGCCCAAACCTGCTGACTGCTCCTCCCCTCTCCTATCTCTGTGTGTCTTCCCAAAGTTACAACAACGTGAGGGACAATGAGGTTCTGTGAGCAAAGACCCATAACTTGCTATTTTTAAAGGACTCCAGATACTTAGTACTGGTTTACGATGGTGGAGGAAACGCCTCAAATATCCCTGTGGAGAGTCTATAATGTGAATGATTTTGTATTTATTCACTCCACTTTACTGAATGGATGAAATCCCTTCTGGCTATAATTGTTTTATATTTGGATGTGCTGTCTAGAAGGCTAGTGTTAAAGGCAGGTGTGCAAAGGGATTTCTTTTTCTGGAGAAAGAGAAAGGGAAAAAGGAAATAACAAGACAAAGCTTACTGTACCAGTAAATGATTCTTGATGTTGCCCTAATCCTAATAATACGAATTCTGATTAATTTATCTGTCTGACTTTTGTTTACATGAAAGACAACCTGGCTAAAGCATTTTGATTAAAACCTCGTAGAGTTTTAGTCATATTTTGGACTTGCTTTACGTGATGTGTTGTATAAACCTATGGCTGGTTGAGTTTTTAGGGAGAATCATATGCAACCGTCATCTTGAGCCAGCAATCCGTTTTCTCTCTCGCGCGCATTTTTTTGTCCCTAGGTCCCTCTCTTGTCCTTCTTCCAGTGTTGTCCAGCTGCACCTGTGCAAATGTCTTCAAACTTATTTCTTATTATTTTGCAGCTTATTTCTTGACAGTTGCACCCAGTCCCTTCTCTGGCAATAGTTCTGCTCCTGATATTCTGCTATGTCCAAAAAGCCAAGTCCATGTAGTAACCTTGCCACTTCCTAACTATGATTCCCTGTTCCCTCTGGAACAATCTGGCTGTAATTTTCCACTTGTACTTCTCACCAAAAGCCATATCTTTTCTTGCTTGCATATGCCACTTGTTTTTCCTGGCTTTTTTTTTTCTCTCTCTCTTTTTTTTAAGTGTTTCTTTCTCTTGTTATTTTCCATTTCTGTAAAGCAGTTTAGATTTTTCAGAAAACAAAGCTGTGTGGCTTTCCATATGTGCCAGCCCATATGTATCTGCTTATAGTGAAGGTTGCAGAGCAGTACCCATCAAATGAAGTAGCTTTCCATCGTTTCATATTTATTCACTACTCACAAGTGAACTTTCTTGGAAAGCTTCATCAAAATACTAAGACTTTTTTGACTTACATAAGAGTAAAAAGACAGACAATTGTGTCATTTAAAAGCAGCTATGTTGACAGGATGACCATTGCTCCATCTTGTCATCAATTAACCTGGAATCTTTGACGTCTCAGGGCAACAGCCAATAATCATGTACACTGGAAAGGGCTTCTCTGCAAAGCTGATCCCTAATCACTTTCAAATGTCTTGCTTCTATTATTCTGCATTGGTTTTAATTTGTTTTATCTTTTCTCACCTGGCTTCACAGTTCTGTGAGCCCTTGGCATCTCTGAGGCAAACGGCCTTTGGATTTGATCTTGCTGGGTTTCAACACGATCTTCATCTATGGATTTCCCGCTATGCTTTAATGAAAGCCAAAAAGCATAAGAATGCTCACAGTGAACACAGTGTAGCCAAATATGTGCTCTTGGCAGAGAGATCTTTTGATCAACAACAGTTTTGATGGGCTTGCTGGGAGAAGATGCTCTATCACCTCCGTGTTTTGGAATTGACTGGGAATGATTTGGAAAAGTAGCCTTTTCAAAGGCCACTTCCATATCGCCAGATCTGTGTGTGCACATATGCAGCCGTGGACACTACTGTCTACGTCTCTTTTTGCTTTTTCTTTGCAGTTTCTTCACTGGCACAGTGGAGTGTACGTGGTGCTAGATAGATCAAGACCTCCTTTCACAACGGTAGAGGGATTTCAAGGCAAGGGTCCCTGTTGCATCAATGTTTCTTTTTGACTCAGCATTGACTCTCATAAACCAAATTTCCTTCCAAAGCTACATGCAGCTTTTTCTTTTCACTTTTAAGTGGTCAAGATATTATTTGCAAAGTCTTCACGGGCTCATTCCTTTATCTTCCCTCCTGCAAACCTGGAGTCTTGTTAATGCGGCAGTGAAATGTTCAGACAGTTTTTTGGACTTCCTCCCCTCCTGTCTTCAGTGTTTTTTTTCCAATTTGCTGCTGTGTTGCAATCCTGGGGCAGAAAGCAGAGTAGTCCTTTGCACAGGAGTGTGTTGCTGCTGTTAGGTCATCCCTTACTACATGAGAGAGGTGATGTTTTTAATAGGGTAACAAACACTATTTTAAGCTGCTTCTAAAAATAAAATGCCACACAAACTGGTATTGTGGCAGCAAGGTTTTATAATTTAATTGAGACTGTTTTCTTAGTATGATTCATAGAAAGAAAAGGAGCCTAACTAGTTTTACCCTGGGGTGAAGCAACGCAAGTGAGTTACTGATCACGTACGGAGGTTCACGTGGTTGGGAGGACTTTTCCGATTAGCTCCTCTGTTGCAGACTTTTCGCCTAAGTCTGAAGTGTCACATTAAACACTGGAAAACTTTCTCAGAGGTGCCCAGTATATAACCCATTGCTTACAGTGATTTCAGTCCCCCTCCTGAGACACCCTGGAAGAGGGAAATGCCACATGCAGAACATCTGTTTGCAGTGACACCTTCACATGCCCAGTTGAGGTTCATGGTCACAATCTATGAATGTGTATAACAGAAGCTGCACGTAGAAATTGCACGCACAGTCAAACATTGTTAGCCTTGAAAACTTTTTATCTTTTGCAGGAACTTTTCTGCTCCTTGTGAGCTGCACTGCAGTGCAGATGTATTGGAGAAAGTTGAGACCTGAAAAGAAGTAGAGATATTAGCTAAATACATGACTGTATGGTGTCGTGTATGGTATAAAAGTCCTGGTTTATGTCTAAACAACAGAAAAGTGGGCCAAAAAACCCACCAAAGTTTATGGTTCAGGTATATAAATCCATATTCTGATCCTGCTCTCCCTGAGGTCAAAGGCCCTCTGCAGTTTACAGTGGGATTGGGTGCTAGTGTGTGATGTTCCAGCTCATCTCCCAGCCTTTCATATCACGGCAGTGTCTTCTAGACTTCTTTTTCCACCGTGATTTATGTGCTGGAATCCGCAGCATGTTGCGCCGAAGAGCATGGTGATCCTGTTGCCTTCCTGGAGAAGGTGCTGAAGCTTCACCACACAATTCCAGGGAAAGATCACAGCATCAGAAGTGGGAGGAAAATATCATTGCTTGTTTACACTATGGTTCTTAGAATAGGAAAAGAGAAGCTTATTGTGATAAAAGAAGGCAAAACAGGAGGTCCGGGCTCAGCTCTGATAGCAGCTTGTCATGCGAGACATCCTCAGGATTCTGTGTTTTCAGCTGTAATGTGGGAATCAAACATTTCTATTTATGGGAGATTATTGAGAATTTGTTAGTGTTTGCAGAGGGTATTAATTAGCGCTAATTCCAATCTTTCTTATTGCCAGTTCCAGGAACGTCTGTCTTCAAGACAGCAGTCATGCCAGTGTAAAAACAGTTAAAAGAGATTTGGAGCGTTATCAAGGTGCAAAGCAGGACATTTGCTGAGGCTGAGGGGAAGCGTATTGTTTTACTTACATGGACAGCGGCTTTTTTAACCTGGGGGTCCTTCATTTGTCTTCATTGGAAAAAAAAAGAAGAGAAAAAAAATCCTTAAACTTATGGTTAAATTTGCCCAGCACCTTGTGCAGACCTTTTGAATGCCTTTGCTCCATGCAGTGAGTGGAGGGAGATCATCTGGAGAACATCACAGGGTGGCAAAGCTGGTGCAGGCGTGACAGTGAGATTAGGGGAGAAGGAGATGCTGGGATCTCATCTGAGCGTGCTAGAATTAAAGGCTTTGAGCAGCTCCACGGGTGCCGGGGGTGCAAGCAGCAACATTCCTGCTTGGTGGAGGGAGCTTTGGAGATGCCAGGGCTGGGGGAAGTCCCGCTCCCGCCACCAAGGAGTTAACGGCAGCATAATCGTCTCATTCTCCCTTGGAGAGGAGTTTCTCGGCGGCAGCCTGCAGGGCCGTTGGGTAAGACGCGTGATTGTGTGTTCTGGCAACCGCTTTGCGAGGTGAAATAAACACCCGCTCAGATAATAGCGTTCATTGAGCATTGTGCCCGCGAACGCACCGTGACACATGTCAGCCTAGGGCCGGGTAAGTTTCCTTCTTTTGTAGCTCAGTGAAAGATTTCCACAGCACCTTCCACCCCAGCAGGTCCTCCTCGCTCACGGGGGGAAGCAGCTCCGGAGCTTCGGGCCGACCCCGCTCGGAGCAGCTCTTAAAATAGCGCGGCAACTCGGCACCGTTCAATCTGTCAGCCAGATGGAGCAGCTACCAAATTTGCTTCCCTGTTAGGTTTATGTTTGAAATTGCTATAATAGCCCTGCAGATTTATTGTTGCTTTAAGTAACTGGAACATAGCTTTAAAAACAACAGACCTGATACCAAGTCCTCAAGCTGTGCATGAAGGAGCTCATCAGGGAAGGATGGTTGCAGGGCGGATGGTTGCAGTGCATTGAACTTCTGGTCTAAGGTGCTCTGCACCCTGGTCACTTAGCCCTGCCGGTTTCTAAGAAAAAAAAGCTATTCCCCCTTTTTTATTTTGATTGCACTATTTAACAAGAGTGTTTTTAAAATCTCAGTGGTACAGGAAAAAAAACTACTTCTGCCTTCGATGGAAAGACAAATGTTCTGTAGTGTCACCTGGTTTGCAAGGAACGCAGGCATATTGCAATATCTCTCTTTTTTTTTCTTTTTTCCCCTTTGACCTTCAGCATGGATGGTCTCCATGCCCAGAGAAAATTACTATGGTTTCTGGCTGCTGATCATCCCTGCTCATCAGACACTGTTCCACAGTGTCACAGCCAGCCTCTGCAGACCACAAAACCAGCTGCAGCTAGAAAGTTTGTCTTAAATGTATAGAAGGCTGATTGAAAAGCAAGGATGTTTCCAAGAATTCCCTATGTTCTGGTTTGTGTTATTTCTAAAATTTAAAATGTGTTTCTCTTACCCCAAATAGCTTTCAAATAGTAATGGTAAGTGGGGAATTACCGCATATACGAGTGGTTTCAAGGAGGGCTCTCAAAGGTCGGTTCTTGGTCTTGTGACAGTCGGTAGATTTCTTGATGAACAGTAGAACCAAAAAAATAATTTCTGTTAATTAAATACATAGATAAAGTGTTTGGTGGGTGAAGCTAGAAATAAGGAGTTGGATTTTAGCAGAGAGGTTATCAGCCACTGGAACATCTTAAGTGGATACTGGTTCATGTCCTGTCATTTCTAGTCTTTAAGTCAAGACTGTTTTTTACTTTTCATAAGAGATGTTGAAGCTCAAGGGCAAGTCCTAAGCTTGCTGCAGAGAAATGTGAGAAGTTCTACAATCTGCTTTAAGCTGGAGGTTAGACTAAATGTTCATTGCATTGTCTTCTGCTCTTAAAATTGGAGGCTCTCTGAAGACTACATGAGATTATGGTATCAAATTTTGAAAATAAAACTTTTAATTCCCCTTGAAATGATTCTTCCAGAAAAACAAGGGTCTTGACTATGCTAAGAATTTCTCTTTCTTGCAATTCGCCATCGTTAATGTTTTGTAAGTGTGAGCATGAATGTTGTTTGCTCTTTAGTCTAGGACTAAGAACAGGAATTTCCGAGGCAAAGGCTGGACTTACTGTGCACCACTTGATTGCTGTTAAGACTTGGCTAAGTAGCTGATGGAGCTTCCGCAAGTCTTAGTATTTGGTTTGTGAGCTGTGCAGAACCTTGCTGTGAAAACAAACAAGCTGTTGTGCAATTATCAAGCAGTTCGAGTGATTTTGATTTAACACTTCCGTATCCAGGTGAGAATTTCCCCCCTTTCTTGGAATATGTTGTTGTTCTGGGACCCTACTCTTAAACTTCAGGTTTGGTTGTAAAAATGCCGCTTACTTTTGATGTAGGAAAGAACAAAATCTTCTAAACTGACTTTGGGAAAAGCAAAACAAACAACAACAAAATAAAAGAGAACAACCTAAAAATCAAACACATTTCCCCATTTTGGCTGTCCAGCAACTTGTTCACCTGCGCATCCCCTCTGTAACCGAAGCAAGGCCATGCTTACGGCTGTCCTCCCTCTTGGTCCTGCTGCTCATGAATGAATACAGAAACCTCAAAGGGGAAAAGAATTGTAATACAAAGAAAACACCTTTTTCCTGTTTTCCTGAAAATCAAGGTCATAAATTCAAATTCCTTGGACGGGGGCTTCCTAGCCAGATGACCGGTTAATTGCTTGATTTTCTTGAGCTATAGGTTGGGATGAGCAGCTCTGGTGAGTGCTGGGGCTCTGGCAGGTGATTCAGCATCTCCTCAGCCTTGCCGGGGTCAGTCTGGCCGTGTCTGTGCTGTTCTTGCAGCACCACCTCCTGGCCTGCTCCCCGCGCGTTGGGCACGCGTTGGTCCGTGGAGATGGTGACGGAGCCCGTGTGTTTGGGCTGCGCGTTGAGTGGAAGCGGAGGGCTGAAGCATCCCGCTGGCTTGTGGCCAGCTGAGCTAATGGATGATGAGTTCAGTGAAGCCTTTGCAGGGTTTTCAAGCCTTTGGGGTACTGCACGGCGTTGAGGGTGCTGCAAGCTGCTAAGTCAGTGTGTGCATGAGCTCTGGAGCCATATCCTCCCTCCTGCTGTGGGGCGCAGACCTGCAGTTGGAAAAAGCAGCTGGTCAGAATACAACATTGAGCAGTGCCCCATGTCAGGGGCACTTCTTCCTTGCTTGACCTCTGGTCTTACCCCAGCCAGCACAAGAGCTTGGTTCTTTTAAAACTTTGGCAAGAATTAGTCATTAGCAGGACTGACCTGCAAAAGAGATGGTGTATCCTAAAGCTGGTCTGAGTTTCCAACCATATCAAGTGGTCTCCTTAAAAGTATAATACATTTCTGCAGCCCTGGCCTTGCTCTTTGTTGCATTAACAGAAGACCCCTAAGCTGCCCTCCTAAACAAGATGAGACGGTCGCTGTCTGCTCCAGGACCAGCTAAACCTCCTTCAGCACCTTTTCTGAACTTGTCCCACACTGCTTTATGCTTCATATATATTTGTACTGACATAAGTGTCCTGCTTGGCTGCTGAGCAGACACAAGGCAGCCCGAGCTATCCGCTGCCTAGAGCCAGTCTGCAGGGACAGCAGCCGTAAAGCACTAGTAAACGAACGTCTGCTCCATTGCTGTTAAGGCCCGTAGCTATTCTTTTTTTTTTCCTTTTTTTTTTTTTTTTCCTGCTAATGCTGAAGCATAAAGCAGGAATGCTGGCACCTTAATAGGCTTTTATTCCCCACAATCTTTCCTAAAGAGGCTGGAGGCAATTTTAGCCTTGCCTCCTTTGCAAATATTGTTGAGGGGAAGGGAGAGACAGAAGTCTTATTATACCCCTTAGTGCTTCTGTACAGGATCATTTTAATAGGCGTGTGCCTGCACGTGGAACCAGCAGTAAATGGATTGCTGGGAATCACGGCAGGGTTCCTGCAGGTGGAGGTGGCTGTGTGTGACTCGGTGGCCAGCGGAGGAGGCTGGGTTAGGGGTTGAGCACAACCCCTTGTGGATGGCGTTTTGCAAGGAAAAATTGGTGCCCTTGAAAATGTCATTAGGACCTAGAATCCACATGGGAAGGTGACTCAGTCTAAAAGTGGGGTGTCATCTCTGTGGTTGACTTCTCGTGTTGTTCTCATGTTGCATGGTCAGGAGGAGAGAAGAGTGCCGGGTGACGATCCCGCTTGCCAGCAGATATAGACTATTCTATAGACCTTCTTTAAACAGCTCCTTAATTGAAAGTTTAGGTGTGTGGCTGGTAGAGATCTTTACCCAGAGATTTTTCTTTCTCACATTAAAATAGTGAGAGTTTTTTCTGATCCTTCAGCATCTTAATCTCCAGGAAATTTCACCTTACGTAAGGTTTTTGGAAATATTCTTCTTTTTGGGCTTTACAAAGCAGGAGGCTTTTTGGATTAACAGGTAAGGTGCACTAGTAATTCCTGGATCTAGATTCTCTGCAGGTTTAAGATCTGTTATTTTAATTTCTTAGAGAAAAGGTGACATTTTTTAAAATTTAAAAAAAAAGGAGGACAGGGGAAGACTCACAGCCAACCAACCAAGTTGGAAGTGTTGTTGAAAAACTTTGTCCATTTTTTCTTGCCAAACACATTTTAATTCTATTAAAAATATCATCAAATAAACATTTTGAAGCCTTAGTGGTTTCAGTTGAGCCCTGTGCTAAGCAGTGGGAAAACAAACTCAGATTTCCTGGATGTCTGTACACACAGATATATCCGCTTTCCTTGGTAGAGTTGTGGGGTCAGGTTCTGAAAAATACCTAGGTGCCTTGAAATCTTTAGCATTTGACCTATGTGTCATTTCTTTAATGTCATTCCTAACCAGATGCCCAATGAGCTCTGATTTGAAGCTCTCAAAGATATTTCAAAGGTGTCTGGTCACCAGTGTGAGTTTGTGTTTAATTAAACAGAAGCCTGCACTTTATTTCGTTAGAAGCATAATAATAAATGTGCAGATAATTGGCTGTTTCTTAATTCAGCAGCTATTAGAGGCAAATTCCATCAAGTTTGCTAGGATTAGAAAGCAGCGCTTTGTGTCACTGAAGTAATCTGGTTCTCCTGATCTTGTTAAGATGTCATTTTAAGATGTCACAGCTCTAATGTGTTAAAGTAATTTATTCAGTCTATGTACATGATAAGCACCTTGACTGCAATGTTGCCAGAAGAAGGGCATTATCTAAGATCCATTTCTCCTTGATTTGGTGTAAATTCTCTAACTTCCTAGCTGATTCTGATGCAAATGTAATGTATGGACACTCTAAATTCATCTCTTCTCTCTGCAGGTACCTTCACCAGAGGTAATATCTGTCAATAAGAGATCAATCACCTGGAAATTAACCCAAACACGTTCTGGTTCTTATTAAAAGCTACTTCATTTCCCTTGCATAAGGTATATTTTTGTGCGCACATACAAGGGAGTTTTGTAGAACTTGTGATGACAAGGAGGAAAACACTGTCCAGACTCGATTCTTTCCTTCCTACAAAGTTAATAACATTCCCTCCAAACTTAGTCATATTTTTTTTCTCTCTATCTTTCTTTCCTGTTAAATGTATATCTTGATTTAAAATTATTTCTGCTTTTTGTGACTTGGCTTAGCCTTGACTGTCAGTGTGAGAACGCTAAAATGTGACAGTTCCCTCCTGAGCCTCCATCCCGAGTGCGGTTGTGCTGAGGAACACCAGAGTCTTCCAACAGCAACATGTCTTTACACCCCCACACGTGCCGCTATCTGCAAACATCCATTTAATTTGGGATCACTACCATACGTGTATTTTTGCACGTTCGTGTACATTCGTAGTATATATATATTCTCCTTCCAGAGTGAAGTTTGATGTATTTTGCTGGGGGAGTCAGAGCTACGTGAGAAGAAGCATCTACTGCTACTTTTCTGCACCCATCCGATTGGTAGATCTGCTCCCATTTTCAAGACTGTCAATCCATGACATTTCAGCAGCTCCAAATTGGCTTAGGAAATATTTATCTTAAAAAAAAAAAAAAAAGTTTGGTTAATTAAACAGACTCTTCTACCAATTCCCCTGCCGAGTAACAAAAGCACAGTGAAGTCTTTATCATGGAGATCTTTCTAGGCAAGAATAGCACTGGGGACAGTCAAGCACTTGCTCTGTGTCTGTAACACTGATTTTTATTCCTTGTTTCTGTTATGTGACAAATTATAGATGTGTTTCAGTATGTGCTCCTAACGAGTCAGGGCTGTTCCTGCAAATAGGAGGCTGCCAGCACGGTGGCAGGATCAGAATCTCTATTTTTGCCTGAATGGAATAAAAGGACCATTTTCTTCTCTTTTTGTCTCTCTCTCCAATCAAGACAGGAGGAATCCCATTGTCTTTCGTCCTAAAGCAGTGGCGTGGAGTTTCCTTGCTGAATTATTTCCACTGAGATTCCAGGCTTTCTGCACTGATACCTAAACAAAAATCTTTCAGCATCTCTTCTTTGTGTTTGATTAAATAGGATACAGGCTAGCACAATATGGCCTTGTGTCACCAGAATGTAAGATGCTGCTTTGGAAGAGCTCTCTACTGAATATTATTTTCTTGTTGGTGGCTCTGTGAAGATGCAGCAATTCTCTCATCTGCATCCTGCTTTTTCATCGTCCTTATATAGAGAATTAATAATGTGTTTCTGTAGTATATTCTCTCCTTACTGAAAACTGAAAAAAAAGATATGCTTTTCAATGCTGAAATGTCATGAATGGAGAGGTTGCAGTGTGCAACAACCTTGCACCATGCAGAAAGGAAAGAAAAACCTTCTATCCTTGGGAATCTCAGGCTGTGGTGGCCCCAAAACAGGACTTAGGGAATCTCTAAGAATGGGATCAAAAGATTTCAGTCAAAAACTTCTGTCAACCAGACAACCCAGGGTCATGAGTTTAGCTCCTTCTCTCAGATAGGAGCACTAAAATCTAAAATATAAGCTGAATTCTTCCCACGTGGAGAAGATATCTGCTGCAGTCATGCACACAGTAACTTGCTGTGGGTAGTGTGAATGGGTGGCATGAGAACTGACCTGCCGCGCTTGACTCCTGGGAGCTCCTGCTGGAGCTACAGAAGTGACAGCAAGATGCTGCAGTGTCAAAATCAAATCCTTTGGCTCTGCTCTGCTCTTTGAGTTCATAAGGTTATAACTCTATGCCTTTGCTGGAAGGCACAACGCAACCTTTACTGAACCCTTTCTTTTTGTCCCATAAGCATCCAAGGAAAGTTGCTGTCTGCTGTTTGTTTTTGCTCTTGCAAGGGAGATTTTACATGTGCGTGATATAGTCTCGCTATCTAGAAGCATGGAGGTGTGTCATATTTTGTCACATGCTCCTCTCTTTCTCCTACCCTGCACTCTCAGCCCCTCAAAAATGCTGCTCTTTGGGCAATGATGGCTTAACAAGGGAGGGCTATGGGGTGCAAATGTGATCAACCTCATCTTGGTCCTGTGTCTGCATGATGTTTTCGAACATCCAGATGGAATTACCATCTGGAATTGAATAGGAAAGTTTGTGGCACCTACCAGATCCTCCTCCTCTTTACTCCAGCGGAAGAGTACCCAGCAAGCTCAGAGACGGGGAAGCTTTCCATGTTGCCCGTCAAAACTTTCTGCTGAGCATGTGTTAGTTTTATGGAGGCTGTGGGGGAATTCTGTGGTGAGCAGATTGGTCCATCGACTCTGCAAGGAGCTCTGGAGATTGCAGCCCACATGCTTCTGTCTTACTCCAGTGTTGCACATATCTGATGTGATACTCTAGATTTTCCTGGCTGCCTTTCAAGCACCCTTAGCAATGCCTGGCATTTAGAATTTGGAAGGATGTGGCCTTTTTTTTTTTGCATTACAGATGTTGGCTAAAACCATGTAAATTTACTTTTTTTTGTTGTTTTTGTTCAGAGAGGAAATTCAGACAAAGAAAACTCATAGATATTTAGCTTTTATTTTTTTCTAAGAAAAAAGTACAACCGAGCAGACATTAAAAAGGAAATAGTGCAGATCCAGGGTTGACCTGCTGTAAAGCAGCTCTGTAGAGAGGGATTTGGCAGTTCTGACTGACAAGTTCACCACGAGCTGCTCATGTGCCCTTGTGGCCAATGGGTCCTGCCCTGCATCCAGAACGTCACCAGCAGGACCGGGGGAGGGGATCCTGCCCCTCTGCTCAGCTCTTGAGAGGCCAATCCTGGAGTATTGGATACAGTTCTCAGCTCCCCAGTATGAGAGGGTCCAGCGTAGAGCAACAAAGATGATTAAGGGACTCGAGCATCTGTCATGTGAGGAAAGACTGAGTGAGCTGGGCCTGTTTAACCTGGAGCAGATTGAGAGGGGTCATATTAATATATACAGACACCTGAAGGGAGAATGTAAAGAGGATGGGACCAAACTGTGGTGGCCAGCGACAGAACAAGGGCTAGGGGCATACAAACTGAAACACAGGAAGTTTCCTCTCCTCATGAGGAAGAACTTCTTTGCTGTGAGGGTGCCCGAGCCCTGGCACAGGCTGCCCAGAGAGGCTGTGGAGGCTCCTGCTCTGGAGATCTCCCAACTCGCCTGGATGCCACCCTGTGCCCCTGCTCTGGGTGGCCCTGCTGGAGCAGGGGTTGGACTAGATGATCTCTAGAGGTCACTTCCAGCCTCAACCATTCCGGGATTCTGTGAAAAACAACCAAAAAGGAGTTGAAAAGGGGCTAGTCAAAACACAGGGTGAATGTTAGACCTGGACTACTCTTAATATATTGCAGAAATGAACCTGCTGCCCATTGATGAATTATACTGCAGGAGCCCACCTCTACCATCCAAACTGGATGCAAGTTGTGTTACATCTGCCAAGTGCAGAGCTTTGGTTCAAGCAATAGCTGCTCCCACTTGCAACTCTGGTGCTTTCTGATTTAATTTCCCATGTGTTGGCCAAAAATGGACATTCATATTCTAAGAGCAAGATTGCAAGCGCCCTCCTGATGCAGGGAGAATGAGAACGGGCACAGTTGGTTGGATCGCTGGGCAGACCATTGCATTGCTTCCAGTTGTTAAATCCAAATGTAAATTTGTCTCTTTTAAACGCTTCTCATAGGCTGCAAGGAGAAGGCCTGCTTTTGTAGACCTAATTTGTATCTGAAGGCACTAAACCGGAATTCCTATGCAGTCTTGCGCGACTCTGAATTCCTGGGGAAAAATGCTTAGATCCCCAGAGAAAAAAGCATGCCTGCACGTTTGCATGCCTTAACATAAGTGCCTCAAAAAGACAGTGAAGCAAAACCAATGCAACCTTTACAGTTTTAATTTTGCACTGGAATAAAGATTAATGCAATTTACAGCTATTCGAGACCTCCATTCCCAATGAGTGATGCTGTTTGTACAGAGATCTTTTTTGTAACGTTTCTTCCCCTCCTTTCTGTATTCAGACCAAAACTGGAAGCATTTCTTAATGTCAGCTTGAAAGATCATTTTATCATTTTAGTGTGGTTATACAATAATCTTGGAGACTGTTTTAGTTTTATTTTCCTCAAGTTTTATTGCATTTTACTTAATTGCTTCTAGTTTATTGTTAATGGGACAAAACCAGTTTGTGTAATAGCTTGCAGAGAAAAATTATCAAGGAGCAGAGATTTGAATTTTAAATCTTTCCTTTTATTGTTTCTGTTGTCTTCTGAATCTTCCCTGTTTTTTCATTCAGTGCTACAAACCTGCTGTGTCCTGGAGGACCCTTCTGTGTCCTGCAAGCACATCCTTAGAGCAAACTCATCTCCATAGTAGCTGCAGAAGGATGAATTCTCCAAAGGGCATGATGGCACATTGCTCGTACTCCCACTTGGTCAAACCAGGACCACGTTGTTTGAATATTCCTGAGTTCCTTTATTTCTGATCGCCTCTGCAACCAGCCACCAGCAACCTTCTCTTTTCCTCTTTCCAATGAATGCCAAGATTTTTCCTTTTCCATTTTGTGGCATGGCTTTAACTCCTGCAATAGCTGACTGTTGCCTTTTTTTTTTTTTTTTTTTTTATTTCCTTTTTCTTTAATTAAGCCTGAGGAGAATGCTGCTCCCAGGAAGCCTATGAAATGCAGAATGAACTCCGAGGGAAACTAGTTATATGAATTCAGATGGTGAACATTAGATAAGAATCTAGGATACATAGCCTTGTGCCTAGTGTTAGCCCTGCTGTGGAGAAGGTCTAAACCAGATATTGCTATCTCTGGTCTGAAAACAGCACATTTGCAACCCTTTTCACAGAGCTTCCTCTGTATCCTAATGAAGCAAACCCATATAGGGCTTGCATTGTCTGGCATGGATTCCGGATCATGTGTGGCCAAACTGGTGCCTACAAACCCCTGGAGAATATTTTGTAAGGAAGCAGAATTGATTTCATTATTACACTTGGTCATAATTTCCTTGCTGCTACTGATGGCTCTGTCATTAGCTCTGTACTGCTCTGTTTGCCTGGTGATTGACTGATCATCTAGTTCAACTCACTTCAGGCTTGCCTTTCTTGTACCGGGTAGTAACTTCATAAATTGCTCTAAAATCAGTAAGAGAAAGAGCTGCAGAATCTTGTCCAGATGTGTGACCACATGCCAGGGCCACTAGAGCTTGCAGTGCAGTGTTGCATGATAAAAAGAAAATTTTGGAAAAGAATATTTTATGTTTTCCTTGTTGGTGTCCATGTTTTATGTTTACTACTGAAAATGAGTGCTGTGTTAGTGAAAGATTAAGTTCAACTCTCAAAGGTGGATGATATGAGTTGGGCAAGACAGGCAGGAGACCTGCATGGATGGATAAGGAACTGTTGGGTAAACTCAATGAGAAAAAGAGCACATACATAAGGTGGAGGAAGGGCCAGGGCACAAGGGAAGAATATAGGAACATTGTCAGAGAATACAGGGATGCAATTAGGAAGACCAAGGCCCATTTGGAATCAGAGTTAGTGAAGGATGTCAGGGGCAACTGGAAGGGCTTCTACAAATACATCAGCACCAAGAGGAAGACTAGGGGAAATGTTAGTCTGCTGTTGGATGTGGAGGATGCCTTGATGGAGGAGGATCTGCAGAAGGCAGAGTTACTAAATGCCTTCTTTGCCTCAGTCTTTACTGCTAAGGCCAGCCCCAGACAAGAGAGAGAACCAGGAGAGAGGAGGGCTTTCCGCTGGCTGAGTAGCATTGGGTTAGGGATTATTTAGGCAAACTGGATACCCATAAATCTATGGGCCCAGGTGGGATGCACTCAAGAGTGCTCAGGGAACTGGTGGGGATTATTGCTCAGTCGCTCTCAAGAGGTCGTGGAAGTGGGGGAGGTACCGGAGGACTGGAAGAAACCAATGTCACTCCGGTCTTCAAAAAGGGCAAGAGGGAGGACCTGGGAAATTACAGGATGGTCAACCTCACCTCTGTCCCTGGAAAGGTGATGGAGCAGCTCATCCTAGAGACCATCTCTAGATATGTCAAGGAAAAGAAGGTGATCAGGAGTAGTCAACATGGATTCACAGAGGGAAGTTTTGTCTGACGAACCTGATAGCCTTCTACGAGGAGGTGACTGGCTGGCTGGATGATGTGGATGTTGTTGTGGAGCTGTGGATGTTGTCTACCTTGAATTCAGCAAGGCTTTTGACACAGTTGCCCACAGCATTCTCATAGGAATGAGAATTCTCCGGAAGTGTGGACTGGATGAGTGGACTGTGAAGTGGATTGAGGACTGTCTGGATGGCAGAGCCCAGAGGGTGGTGATAAATGGGGCTGGGTCTGATTGGAGGCCTGTGGTCAGTGGTGTCCCACAGGGGTCAGTACTGGGCCCGGTGCTGTTCAACTTGTTCATCAGTGACTTGGACGAGGGCACAGAGTGCATCCTGAGCAATTTTTTGGTGACACCAAACCGAGAGGAGTGGCCGACACTCCTGAGGGCTGTGCTGCCATTCAGAGGGACCTGGACAGGATGGAGAGTCGGGCAGAGAGGAACCTCAACAAGGACAAGTGCAGGGTCCTGTGCCTGCGGAGGAATAACCCCAGACACCAGCACAGACGAGGGGTTGACCTGCTGGAAAGCAGCTCTGTGTAGGGGGATTTGGGAGTCCTGGTTGACACCAAGTTGCCCATGAGACAGCAACGAGCCCTCGTGACCAAGAAGGCCAATGAGATCCTGGTCTGCATCAGGAGGAGCATTGGCAGCAGGGCCAGGGAGGGGATCCTGCCCCTCTGCTCAGCTCTGGGGAGGCACCTGGAGTATTGGGGGCAGTTCTGGGCTCCCCAGTATAGGAAGAGCATTCAGCTGCTAGAGAGGGGCCAGCGGAGAGCCACAAAGACGATTAAGGGACTGGAGTGTTTGTCATATGAGGAAAGACTAAGTGAGCTGGGCCTGTTTAGTCTGGAGAAAAGAAGGCTGAGAGAAGATTTAATCAGCATGTAAAAGCATCTGAGGGGTAAATGCAGCGGCCAGTGACAGGACAAGGGATAATGGGTGTAAGTTGAACCCCAGGCAGTTCCACCTCCATATGAGGAAGAACTTCTTTGCTGTGAGGGTGCCTGAGCCTTGGCACAGGCTGCCCAGAGAGGCTGTGGAGGCTCCTGCTCTGGAGATCTTCAGAACACGCCTGGATGCCACCCTGTGCCACATGCTCTGGGTGTCCCTGCTGGAGCCGGGGGTGGGACTAGATGATCTCTAGAGATGCCTTCCAATCTTAAACATTCTGTGACTCTGTGATATGCTCTCCTTGCAGCATGGCCAGTGTCTAGGCATAGTGTCTGTTTACGAGACCTGTGCAGTGAGACCAGACTCCTACGCATGCAAAATAGCAGCTTCTGGACACGTGCAGAAAATTGGCTGCAGCTCACTTCTGAAGATCTCCAGATCAACTAGTCTGCGGTACGCAATAGGTCTGGTTTGGACTCTCTCAGTGCTGGGAGCTTCCTATGGGTCTTTTCAAAACGCAGCCCTGTTCCATAAGACAGCTTTGAACCCTAGTGTTTGTAAATTGGTTTGCTATCATTTTCTTATCCTTTTGGCATCTTGGCTGCTATTAGAGTTCATCTATCTTTATTCAACCTCCCTTCATGTGCTTCCTTCTGTTCCTTCTCACCTCCTTGAATTTACCAGGCAGAATCGCTTCTTCCAGGCAGGAGAATCAGTGTAATGACGAGTTGCAGATACAAACATTCACCCTCCAATTCCAGAGCATTTGAGGCTATGCTTATATTGGCAAATAAAAGGGAACAGGAATTTCATTTGTCTCGCTCTAATGCCAGTGGATTGGAAGGACCTTCTCCCATAGAGGCGTTTAGGCTTTTTGGGGGCTCAGTGGAGGGGTGAACATCACTTTGAGGCAGGATTTTACTCCTTGCACAGTGAATCTACCTGAGATTCTCACCAGATCTGTCTGAGTTTTGCTTTGCCTCTGTTGTGCACCGGGTGGTTGGATTCTGTACACGGCAGATGGGAGAAGTGAGCAACCAGGGAGCAGGGACTCGTGCTAGGGAAGGTCATCAGCAAAAATATTCAGATACGAACATGGGCATCCTCCGAAGAAAGGCGAGGTTCACCAGCAAGTCAGGGGAGGGTCAAGGGAAACCATTTTCAGCTGATCCGTACTGTGCTTACAGACCATGAGAGCAGGACCTGTGGTATTGACTGAAACCTCATTCCCCACTGATTCACCCTGCAATTATGAGATTGTGCAGAAATCATAAACTCCATGTGAACTGTAGCTGTCTTTTTTTTTTTTTTTTTTTTTTTTTGCCACTCCTGTGGTTTGAAACTGTGTAGAAACGTTTTGGAAGGTTTCTCAATACATGAGTTTAACCATAAGTCTCAGCGGGGGGAATGTATTATCGGAGAAAGGCAATTACTGTTTTAGCTGTATGCCGGTTGCATTACCTTGGAAAGACTCACCATCTTGCCAGTAGCTGGCTTCCCGCTCTTGGTTTGGCAGATTTGGAGTGTTGAATTCAGATGAATTTTGAAAGAATTATTACGTAGCAGTAGTTTTGAAATATTAGTTTACTAATGACTTTTTGCACCAATGAGCATACGAGAAGTGAAAGCAGCAGTGATTTTTACAATCCTCCGGAGGAGAGGCTTGCAGCAATGCAAATAAGCCCCCTTCACAGTCAGAAACAGAATGGGTCTTGAGGGTCATTTAAAAATTATGTGAGAACTCGTTTTTCTTGAGTTTGTTTGAGAGAAAACAAGATTAGTTTCATTATGAACTTAAAAAAAAAAAAAAAAGAAATATCTTCTGGAGTGCAAGAGTGGTGCTTCTATATTTGTTTGCCCTTATCGTCTGCAGGAGCCTCACTTCAAATCCCAGTGGAGCTTAATGATGGAAATGACATTACTAAATTCTCCTGCTCCCAAGCATGTGTTTGCCTGCAGTCAAGCAGAGCAGCCTCAAGCATGCATGAAGCTTTGGGACACCGCGTGGAAGTGTTAGGTTTACCCTAAAAGTACAGATCAGATCTGAACTGGCTGGGGCAGAGCTGTGTATTGTGTTTCACATAGGAAAAAACTGCCATATTCTACATAATGTGAGTATGACCAGGAGAAAGGGTGCTCGCAGCCAGTGTTTTCCATGTCTCTGTGGAGAAGAGTCTGGCTTTACCTCCAGCCTTCTGGTGCTGATGCTCACCAAAGCAAAGAACCTGTTGCTTTTTGTTGTTGTTGTTGTTCTAATTTCAGTTGTTATGTTTCTTAGAATATTTAGCTCTAAAAATATGCAGATTTTGCAATAATTGCTGTGTTTCAGTTAAAACACTTCTCTGGAAAAACTGTTTTGGGTTGTGAAAAGGGATTAACCATTTGCATGTGCCTTGCTGGTGAGAGGCAAAATTCCTTTTCTTTGTCTGCTTTCCTCACAGCGTGGGTGCTCATGCCCCTTGCTGCCTGGGAAGGTGAGAAGGGAAGTTACTGAAAGCATGTGGAATATCAGCAAGAATGAATAGCATAAATATAGCATCAATCCTAGACTTTTTAATGAGCAGAGAAAGTCTCCAGCATGTCTTCCCTTCTATTTGCCAGTTATATGAATCCCTGTTTGTCTCTGTGGGTCTTTCCCTCCCTGTAGTGTCCGAGGGCCTCCCAGACACTGGTGAATGACTCACAAGACATCTGTGAAATAAGGAAGTATCCCCATTTTAGAAACGGGGACTAATGCAGACTGTAGATGTTATGACTTGCCCAGTTTCACACAGGAAATGTGTAACTGAAGCGGGAATCGAACCCAAGTCGCTTGAGTTTTAGTGCTGGATCACGTCCTGCCCTTTGTGAGTCCAAAGCAAACGGGCAGATGTTGCGCGTGCGAAACTGATTTAAGAATCGGACATATGAATCATGTTTGTAGACATCTGAGTCTCTTTAAAACACATAAAGTTGCAGCTCTATTTTTTCTATCTTAAGAAAGAGGACCATACATGTCCTCCTTTTTTTATTTTCATTTTCAAACAATCTGCTGTCATTGAGAAATACTAAGACACACTAAGATGTGTACAGCTGCCCCTGGATAAAAGGGAAATTTGGGGAAGTGCATTTGAGCCAGGCGGGGACGCGAGCGCGAGTCGCGGGTCGGGCCGTGGTGACGGTTGGAGCAGTCTGGCTTCCCCCAAAGAGGGCGGTGAGAGGGGACCCGCGGTGTTGAGCATCCTGGCTTGCGCTGCGGCTGCTGCTTCCCTGCGATTGACATCCCGGTATCTTCGTAAGTAAGTGCACACTGCATCTCTGTGTCTGCCTGCCTGGACAGAGCTCCATGTCTAGAGTGCTTGTCCCTGCTCCTCCACACAAAGACTGCATGACGTGTGGCCGTGGTAAGTAGGATGTGGGAAGCCTGTGGAGTATCCGCAAGCAGGGGTAGAGGGGAGGGAGCCTGAGGATGCAGACAAACTCCTTAGCTATCTCCTGGCTTCGTATGGATGCTCATGGTTTAGGCAGTGGTCTAGCACGAAGCGATCTGCTAATGCAAGCAGAGGAGAGCATGTTCTTTGTCTGTTGGCACTTCCTCCATCAGCTGCGTCTCGCCAGGGAAGGGTGCAGAGCTCTCTCCCCTCTGCTGCGCTCGCCGGCACAGAAGGACTCAACCTTCCGTCTGGCAGCGAGTGTTGAGAGCAGAGAGTCCTTCTTTTTCCAGCAACAGCGGATGCTGGAAAGGGGAAAGAAGCATTGCTTGTTCACATCCCATGGGGTGTGAGGAGGAGGAGGATTTAAATCCCAGAGCTTCTTACCCCATCCAGCCTGGAAATGTGCTGTCTCATAATCTCATGATGTCACTACTGGCAGTGCTTTGGGAAATGTCTTCCATGTTTAGACATCAGAAGAACATGGAGTGGCCTGAGGCCTCTGTCCCCAGCTGGCACCATGGACATGAGGAAGCTGCATGGCCTCAAAGATGGACAGGGGTTGCCAGGAGCTTCTGCAGAGGCTGTCAGCATTAACCCATGCTGTGCCTACTGTTCTGCTTGTAGCCTTGTCCACACACCCTTACCAAGCTTGTAAGATGCTCATTGAGATATTTTTCAAGATGCTCTTCTGTGATATTCGCACTGAGCACATCGGCAGGACTTGTTGATAAATACACTGTGGGTATAGCTGATTCTGAATCCAAACAGTCCACTGGTACCAGGTCCAAGCACTACATGCCTATGTCGCTTTGGGATCTCTTGGTGTTCAGCAGTGTCTGTCCAGCTACTGGATCCTCAGCTGCAGAGGGCAGCTCTGGCTGCTGGGCTGAAAGTAGCACTTGGGCTTCCTCCTCTCTCCACCACTGCACAGAGCTGCAGAGACAACATCTCATTTGTTTCTTCTCTGTCTTTGACTCATGTCCCTCAAGTTCCTGGCTGTAGAAAGGTTCAGTCCCAACCACAAAGAAGAAATATGCCACATGGTGGGGGCTGGCACAGTAACTGAGATGTGGGCTGCAGGTCCCTGAGGGGCGAGAGTCTCGTCTTCTATTTCATCACGTGGCCAAGTGCAACACTGTCGTGTGGTGCGGAGGGCACCTCTTCCATCGTGGCTGTTGTTTTCATAATGCAGGCTGGAGGCACCACTTGATATTAGAAATAAGCAAGACCAGAAGATAGTCTGAGATCTGGTGGAGGCCCTGAGGGAAGTGAAATTCCAACCCTCTCCCAGCCACATGTGTACTTGTGGAACCAGGGTTTGCGGTGGCTGCAAAATGGAGTTTGATACTTCACCGAGCTTATTTAAACTTTGGTCCCAGGGTCTGAGATGCTTTCAGGCCTGCAATACCATCCACCCCCTGCTCCCTTCCTCCCAAGAAGACAATGTCTGAGAGTTGGGGTAGAAAACAAGAATGCAAAGCTCAGGATGGAAAACCAGCGTGTTTTCTCATGGCTGTGATTGGGTATGCTGTGGTGAGAAGCTGCTGCTTGTCTAAATCTTTAGCTCCAAAATAATTCTTGTTTAGATGCTTGTATGTCCCCATCTGCCTGGATAGGATTGGTGTTAGTGTGCAGATATGCACGAGTCTCTTGGCATGGACTGGCAGGGATGGCAATATGACACATGGAGGGGTGGCGATGTGACACATCGCTGCCGAAGGGGATGTGCAGCCTCTGCAGGAGTGTGAGCTGGGGCTCCCTGCTCCAACTGTGGCCCTGGGATTGGGGTATGAACACAGCTGCACTGTGTTATCATTGGGAGGAAGAGGATGGGGAGATGGAGGTGGGAAGATCATGGTCAGGACTGTCCTAGCAGGGGGATAACTAAGGAACAATCCACAGAGATGGATGCAGTGGTCAAAAAAAAGGAGGCAACAAGCTTGGGATGAAGGCAGGAAGGGAGGAAGAAGAGACGGCAGGAGTGCAGCTCATCTGGTCTAGGGCAACACAACCCCTAAAGGCAGAGAGTATTTTGCAGCCAACAGTTGTGGAGGGAGTTGCTGCCCCTGAACACCCCTTGGAGTTCTCACAGATTTGGCTTTAATCCTGAGGGACCTGAAGCCGCTTTTGAAGTTATTGAGTGGGGTTTCTGTGAAATGGAAGCTGTGTACTTACTGAAGGTGGCTTCAGTACGCTAAATGTGTTAATACCTTTGTTTTTCCAGTTGTCCAGAAACACCGGGATCACGTTGGAATGGGAGAGGGCTGGTTAGTTCTGTTTCTGTCTCCAAAACTCAGGACTAAATACCCATTTCAGAGGGAGAGCTGTAGCATTTGTGGGATGCTCTATATAGTCAGTGTCTGAGCAGAGCTGAAATCTGTATCTGAGCACGGAGCTGTCGGCTCCTCTTGTGTCACAACTGCCCAGAGCCCAGCAAGGCTGCAATTCCCCTTGCAGCCTCCTCAAGGGAGGAAAAACCCCCCAGTGCTGCATGCTCTGTGAGCTTGCGTGTCACCAGCAGCCTTGCCCAAGGAGGTTCGTGCGGTCGCTGAGGGCTGCTCCAGCTGTTGGGACCGAGTTTGTGTACTGTTTCGGTTACCAAGCAATCCGCTCCATCCGAGCACCTGATGCAAGTCCTCTGTGCCTGCTACTGAGGTGGCATTTTAATATATGATCCCAAAATGTTGTTTCTTTTACAGACTGAATTAAATCCTGGGCAAACCGAAGAGACGCACTGTCAAAATTGTAGGAGATCAAGTCCACTGTAAGTACTCTCTGTTTCCCCATAGCGAGTTACCCTTGATGTGTGCACTGCTCTTTGCAATGGGCTGTACCTAGGAATGGGTCTTGCCTTTCTGTTTGTCTGGTTATTTTGCTTTTTCTTAGCTATGTTTCCCTGTCAAGTCCTACCACTACTGCAGCAGCAACATTTTGTAGTGTTGAGTTTCATCTCGGGAGGTAATGACACAAGATCTCTGTGCTACTCGCTGTTTGCATGGTAAATCCCTCTGCCATACATCACTTTTAAAGTCGAAGGTGGTATCTGCCTTCTCATTCAAAGCCATGATCAGTATCTAGTTGTGAAGAATGTGACGTTCAGGTAGATGGCCTTGCCGTCATGTGCTTTACTTATAGCCCAGTCTGCTTTTTGAAGACATTATCTTGCATTTTCCTAAAAATGATGTAGCTTCACGAACAGCTGAATAAAGGGATTCTGGTTCCCTATAGATATATCTCTCCAGATTGTTACTCCTAGAGTCTAAGAGGGGTAAATGTTAAATGCAGATCTCAATATTACAAAACTTGCAGGATTCTTGCCATCGATCAAATTGGACTGAAGCTGACTAAAAGGCTTAGGACCTGTCACAGGGAACAAGCAGGCAGATTTTGTGTGTAGCACACAGGATCTTCTCACGTAAAGCTGGAATCCTTAAAAAAGAGGCTGAAATTCAATGTGTAGAAGAAAATGCTGCATGTTATGGTTGGAATAGCATAGAAAAAGGAGGGTTTCTGTTGGAATAGCTTCATGCAATCACTGTGGATCCTGACTGAGCCAAGATACAGCCTAACAGAAGAGAAAATTCTTACATCTGTTTGAGCACTGCTACCAGCAGAATTTTGCCACCAAGAGGGTTTTAAGGAACCACTGTAATTAGAGGTTTCAGTGTAGTGGGAACAAAGGCAAGTGATATAATACCAAGTGTTGCCATTTTCCACGTTACTTGGAAGGAATGAATTTTGAAGGCCAACCATAACTTAAACAAAAGCCCAATTCCTTTAAATGTTCTATCGGTGATATTCCCACCTGAAGCTGAGGGGAGATGTAAGGTGCAGTCTGCAGCGTTTCTGACTTATGGGAGTATCTCAATTCGAAATCAGTTGGCAAAGTCTTTCTGGGTGCATGCCACATTTATGTGGTGATAGCACCGGTCATGCATGGACCAACCAAAAGCCTGACACTTATTTTATCTTCTTGAAACCTTTTTGGAGAACTTTGACGTGTAGGAGTTGGAGAGAGTGTGCACCTGAGCACTCGGACCTCTTCGCAGGAACTGATTTCATCCAGAACAAGGTAATGCAAGGTTATCAACAAGGTTGTCTGAAAGGACATTCCTAAGCATTTTATTTTAGACTTTAGGGTAAAATTCTGTTTGTACTGAAAGCAGAGAGAATTTTGACACTGATTTAATTCACTAGGGTGGCAGTTGTTGTTTCTGTCATTGCAAACGAAGCAGACGTTTTCTATTCATGTTTGTTCCATGACATTTCAAGTAAAACCCTAAGACATGATGTTTGAATAGAAATAATAGCTAGAATTCCTTTTTTTAGTGCCCGTATTTTGGATTTGGTCACAGAGAGTATTAGTTAAGAGAATCCATATGCCATAAAATCCATGTGATTATTATATTTCATTTTATTTATTTATTTTTAAGATCTGAGGAAGCTGTCCTGGTGCCATGCTCTATCTGGCTGCGGTGCTATGCAGTAGTAGCTACTGCTGTGTATATCATTTTGGAGAACACAGTGCAGAGTATATGATAGCTAAAAGTTGGCATTGATAAGCAAAAGCAATAGAGGCAAAACACACACGACACAGGGAACTGCTTAGGGTAGCAGAAGACCGAGAGAAAAGTAAAAGTGAAAGACGTTGTTTTTCTAAGCAGAAATATGAGAAATCAGGAAGGTTGGATGAAAATAAAAAGGGTAATATCTGCAGACAGAGTTTAATTGGGTAGGGGGAGGGAACAGAATTTTTACTCAATTTTTAAATTGAGAAGAAAATTGAGGAAGAAAGAGAAGAGAGTAGATTTTGTCATCCGCTTTGGTCCTATCACATTTTGCAGAGGGATGGTATCTTCAGGTGAAGGAGCTTTGTGCGTGGTTGCTTATACCAGCCCCATCTCGTGTGCTCACTGTGGGATATATCAGGCAAAAGAAAAAGGAGTAACAGCAGGGAAAGCCTTTTCTCATCCCTGGCTCCTCTAAGTTATATCAGAGCTGCAAGTTCACAGGGGAGAGAAACCCTCCTGTGATTTCTAACTGAAGGGACTTTTTTTTCTTTCTGCTTCTTTGTTTTTCACTGTTGGGTTTTCCTTGGAGGCCTACAAATCTGCAGCAGTGGTGTTGGGCTAGGAGAATTATTTTTTGCCATTCCCATTCTGGGGGTTGTTTCCAGTAATGAAAGAAACACATAGAAAATAGCCCGAGTTGTCCCGGAATGGCCGTGTTCACTGCTGTAGGCAGCAGGTGTGATTGTTTGTTGAACCAGTTCTTTAAATGTTAACTTTTGTGCAGAGTTCCTAGCAAAATCAGCTGGGGCCCATGTGCTCATCGGAGGAGGAGGATGTTAGTCTGAACATTTGGAAGGTACTGAATAATTTCAGAAAACTTCCTCGCAACCCAAATTATTATACACTTAGGAGTGGATATGGAAACTATAGGAAAAAAACAGAGTATTAACATATTTTTCAGGCATTCCTTAGTTGGCAGTTCTTAAATGTGAGTGTTTGAACTTGTGGGAGGAGGTATTCACTTTGCACTGGCTGAAAGTCTCCGCTTAAATCCACTTCTGCTGCGCTAATGTGCTCTGTGCATCATAAATGGGACAAAGAACACTATTCTTAGGTAAAAAACAATATGATAGATCCACATAGCTCCACAACTGTGTTTAATCTTTAGTAATTTTTTGATATAGAGAAGATAATATAGAGTATTACCCAATATTGAGCCCTGGATCTGACACTGATACAGAAGGTGTGAAGCTCATGCTTGGAGGGGAGCAGAACTCACATTTGGGGAAAAGAAAAGGAAAACCTTAGGGTAGGACTGATTTTCTGTGCATTTACATATGATGTGGGTGTCACAGCTGCCCGTGCAAGTCATTATTCTAATCAATAAAAGGAGATATCTTAGGGCTATTGATCCCACTAAGTTGAGACCTTAATGTGGGACGTCTTGTCCTTAATGGGCCCTACCTTTCCCAGTGATTATGTGGAGGTATGTCCATATACTTTAACCTTGACTTGTGAATGTCTGAGGCTAGGTAGATTGAGTCCTATCCCAAAAATAGACACTTTTTAACCTCTTTTGTACTTTTTTGCTGCTTCATGATGTATTCCAGGATGTTACCATATATTTACATTCTGCTAAAATAAAATAAATGGAGACTGTAGCAGTAGAACTAAATTCCCATAGCAGAGCCAATGCAATTCTGTTATAGCAATGTCCTACATCCTAAATGAGTAATAGCTTCACAAGAGAGGAATGCACTTCGATACTTTCTACATCACCGCAAATTATATATATCAATATACTTAAAAAGCATCATCCTTGCTTTTCTTCATCTCCATCCCTTTTCTGTTCCATCTTTTGGTGATGTTTTCTTTTCTTTTTTTTTCTCAGTGAAAGCAAAGTATATCTCCCCAACCGTCTCGTCAATAGCTTTATGTGTTGAAAAGTACAGTGAATTTAGTAGAGCATCCTGTTCATATTCACTGTAGAAAGGATTCCCCTTTGAAGTGAGTTGATTTTTGCATGCCACATGCATGCTATAGAAGTTAGACTTGCATCATTGCTGATTAGCAAAAGGCAGGAAATTAAAGAGGCAAAGTTTCTCTAAAAGAGTTTCCTTTTTCTTGACTTGCTATTGTTGAAAATGACACAAAAGATTGCTGCAAGCTTAAGAAAAGATTTTACACAGAAAAGATTTGTTCTTTGTCAGTGAATGTATATGTTGTATTAAGCAGTGCTTTGTATGTAGTCAGTTCTACTGTGTAGTCTGTTTGGACAGACCTATAAAAATATAAATATTGTAAAACCATAGATACTTACAGAATATTAGAAGCAATTCAAGCTTAAACCATTTTAATACAGTTTTCAAAATTGTGTTTCAAGTTCCTGTCTTTAGTACTCTTAGAACATTGGGATAAGTGTGTGTTAAACTCAATTTAAGTCTTTGAGGTTTCACTTAATACAATTTATGTTTACTATTAAAAAATAACATCTCATAATTGGTAGACATTTGACCAATTATTCAAAAATTCTTTTGTTCAAAATGTTATGTTCCTCTATAAAAGTAACAGTGTTTAATTACTTAAATAGAAATGCTGAAGTAATTTCTGTGTGTGTGTGTTTGTTTTGTCTTGGTTGATGTAATTGCAGAAATGTGGGAAATACTTTTCCAAGGCCTTTGAACTCCAAAGTGGAACAGAAGGAAGACACAGGGAGACATACACCGTTCAGTGTTATTTTCCTTGCATGGGGAAAAAAAATCATTATGAGATGAGCACTAACGTTTCAAGCTTTCAAAGGTTTGCATAACAAACAAGAGACACATTGTGGGTTGCATCTTGACTTTGAAGGCTTGCCACTGTCAACTGAAATAAAATGGCAAGATTTAAAGCCTTAACCAAGTTCACAAGGAAAATATTTGGACTAAAAGTTTTGGAAAGTTTTCTCTCTTTGAACTAGTTTGTCATGTGTTACCAATGTGAACTTTATTGACCTAGAAACGTTTTTTTTTTTTTTTTTTTTTTTTTTTTTTTGAATCAAATAGCAGCTAGTGACACTTTACTAAAATCTTAAATCAACAAGCATCCCCTGGTGGCTCCAGCTTCATAGCAAATGCAGGCAGAACAGGGAATCTACAGAAGAGACCTTTATTATTCGTAAATGAAGCCTGCCAAAACCTTCCCAAAATAGCATTCAAAGACCCTTTTAAGGTCATGGATCCTGAACAAAGCCAGAAGAGCACAAAAAAGGCTGAGGAAAGTCCAAGAAAGAGGCTTCCCAAAGGAGAGGCTTTCCAAGCCAGTATTTCATCTGCAGCTACGTATCAGGGCAGCTCCGCTTCCTCGCAAGGACCCCCTCTCCGAGATATCATATCGCAGCAGCACTTTTCTGGCTCTTTGCCGATTCCAAGAGAGGAATCTCAGGAGAATACTGGACATCAGAAGCAGCCGAAGCCTTCCTCTTTTGAACATCCACCCCACATTTCACAGCTTCAGCAACACACACTGTCACCAGCATTTATGTCTCCTGGGAAACCAGAGCATGTCCTTGAAGGGCCCACATGGCAGCTAGTTGATCCAGTAAGACCAGGTCCCTCTGGCTCCTTTTCATCACCTGGGCTTCATTCTCATCACAGCCAACTCTTACCTTCCCATTCACCAATCATTCCTGGAGAGGACATGTCGTCCGTTCAGAAGGTCTATATTCCTCGCCCTTCACAGGTTTCGTTAAAGCAAGCTGAGGAAGTGCACAAGAAGGAAAAGAAACCTCAGAAGCCAGGCAAATATATCTGCCAGTACTGCAGCAGGCCTTGTGCAAAGCCAAGTGTGCTCCAAAAACATATCAGATCACACACAGGTGAGAGGCCATACCCTTGCATTCCATGTGGCTTTTCTTTTAAAACTAAGAGCAATTTGTACAAGCATAGGAAATCTCATGCTCATAGAATAAAAGCTGGGCTGGCCTCAGGAATTGGAGCGGAGATGTATCCGTCTAGCTTGGAAATGGAAAGGATTGGCGGGGAAGACTTTGAAGAGCCAACGGAAGGAGAAAGCACAGATTCAGAGGAGGAAACGGGTGCAATGTCAGGCCATTCAGTAGAGCTCTCACCCAGGCAAAAGCACAGCCTGTTATCCAGTAGCTTGTTGAGTGCAGGAAGCCAAGGCTCCAGCCATGACCGGTGTTCATTATCTCATTCCAGTATGTCCCAGTCTCTTGAGGACAGCACCCAGTTTGCGGAGCCATCATCAGACCATGCTCTGAGCCATAAATCTGAAGACACTCATACTATAAAACAGAAGCTTGCACTCCGCTTAAGTGAACGAAAGAAGGTCATTGATGAACAAGCTTTCCTGAGCCCTGGGAGTAAAGGGAGTACCGAGTCAGGCTACTTCTCGAGATCGGAAAGTGCAGAGCAGCAGATCAGCCCACCAAATACTAATGCAAAGTCTTATGCAGAAATTATTTTTGGGAAATGTGGTAGAATTGGGCAAAGGACTGCTATGTTAGGTACAAACACAACCCAGGGGGTTTCGCACCGGTCTACTGAAGAGAAACCTAGTATAGTACCGTTATCTGTGCCTAGAACACAGGTTATTGAACACATCACTAAGCTAATTACAATTAATGAAGCTGTTGTAGATACCAGTGAAATAGATAGTGTTAAGCCTAGAAGAAGCTCTTTATCTAGACGTAGCAGCATCGAATCTCCAAAGTCTGGTATATACAGAGAACCATTTCAGTTTGACATCAAGACTGGTTCCAGTAGCCAGTTGGATGCATCGAAAGTGTTGACATCACATGGTGAAAAAATTAAGCCCGAACAATCATTGTTGCCACTTCAGCAATCCCACAGTGCCACAGAGACAGTGCCTCTCCTAAGAAGCCACTCAATGCCTTCTGCTGCATGCACTATAAGCTCCCCACATACCTTTAGAGGTAGCTATTCATTTGATGATCACATCATGGAGCCTGAAGTCTTAAGCCGCAGTCAAGTGTTTTCTTCCCATCCTCGAATGCTAAAACGACAACCAGCTATTGAGCTACCTTTGGGAGTAGAATACGTTTCAGAGGAGGTTAGCTCTGTGAGCAAAGAAACTATTTCCAAACCTCCCGAGGAGCCTGAAACCAAGGAAAGTGATCTTACCAAAAAATCCCGGAAGGGTCTGAAAGTTAAAGGGTTCATGTATGAGTGTAACATATGTGGTGCTCGGTATAAGAAAAGGGATAACTATGAAGCCCATAAGAAATATTACTGTTCAGAACTGCAGCTCTCAAAGCCTCGTTCTTCCAGTTCCCATACCTCTTCAGAGACTGAGAAAAGTGCTGGGGAGCCTGACACGTGGCCCCAGATGATGCATTACAAACTAGGCAGCAGTTTGGAGCTTACACCGCTACGAAAAAGGCGAAAAGAAAAGAGTCTTGGTGATGATGAAGACCCTCCTGCTTTTGAACTGTCTGACACTCCCTCCTCCAGTACTGGACCAGGGACTCAGTTTGCAAACCCAGGATCATCTGATGTTGCTTTAAACTTAACCTGTGAATCCCTTAAGTCACCAGCAGATCCAGGTAAATCCACATCTTCTGATGTTAGCTCCAGCTTTCATTCCAGGAATACCAAACCGGCTTCGAGTACAGAGAGCAAAGAGAGAAGAACAACCTCAAAGGAGATCTCTGTCATCCAGCACACGAGTTCCTTTGAGAAGTCTGACTCTACAGAACAGGTGAGCAGTGCGGAGGGAGAAGAGAAGCCCTTGTCACAGTACTCATCTCAGCCAACAACGCAGCACAGCCGGCCACCTCATTCCCTGCAGCCCAAGCTGGTACGGCAGCCCAACATCCAGGTTCCAGAGATTCTGGTCACTGAAGAGCCCGACAGACCAGAAACAGAACCGGAGCCTCCTCTGAAAGAGCCAGAGAAAACAGAGGAATTTCAGTGGCCGCAGAGAAGCCAAACCCTCTCTCAGCTCCCTGCAGAGAAGCTTCCACCAAAAAAGAAGAGGCTGCGGCTAGCAGAAATGGCTCAGTCCTCTGGAGAGTCCAGTTTTGAATCAGTCTCTCTCACCAGAAGTCCAAGTCAGGAAAGCAGCATATCCCATGGCTCCAGCCACTCTGTTTCATTTGATCGTGAAGAACACAGCAAGACAGAGTCAACCAGTCAGCCCTCTGAATCCCACACGAAGCCTCTTAGTGTTGTCTCACATATGTTGATGGTACCAAGCCACCACCATCATTCCAGGGAAATGCGAAGATCTGCTTCTGAGCAGACACCAAATGTGTCCCATTCTTCCCAGATGTCAGAGACCCGCAGTAAATCATTTGACTATGGGAGCTTGTCATCCACTCCTGCCTCAACACCTGGTCCATCAACATCCTCAGCTCCACAGGAGAGAAGAAAATGCTTTCTGGTGAGGCAAGCATCTCTCACTAGGCATCCAGATTATGACCCAGACTTGTCACCAAAAGGTCGGCAAGAGACGGAAGATCCAATTCCTTCTTCTTCAAGTAAATCTCCTGCTACAAGTTTGCCCCAACAGCCAACGTCTTCATCCTCCTTGCCCTCTCACAGTACTTACCCAACAGATAAGAGTCAGCCTGAAGACAGCCCTCAGCCAGCATATACGCAGCCCTACACAGAAGCTCTGCAGGTCTTTCATCATCCTGTACCACAGCTAACGCTGCATGAAAAGCAGTACATGTCCCCGCAAGTCTCTATCTTTCCCTACCAGCATCTCCTACCACAGCCAGGGCAGTCTGCCGAGCTTTTTGCCGCACACACGATGTCTGATATCCTCTCTTCTCAGTTCACCATGCCTCAGATTCCTCCCTCTATATTTCAGACGCCACCGCTTCCTCTCCAGCAAACACTCATTCACCCAGCTCAGCTTCATGTTACTACTCCATTAATGTCTCACCCTGCTGACGTGCCGTTCAGGCAACATCCTTCCTTCGTACCAGTGCATTATCCTGGCTCCTCACCAATCCCTTCTGCTTTTTTTCTGCCTCTTCAGTCTCAGTTTGCTCTCCAGCTACCAGGTGAACCTGGTGGACATTTATCGCAAATCAAATCCAGTTTATTCCCAACAGCAGGAACCTCCAGTCTTTCCCCGTGCACAGAATATGGCTCAGAGAGTAGGTTGCATCCACTAACATGCACAGCAAGCTCTTCAGTGTCCGTATCCACATCTCAGCTGGTTGTTCCTACGCGGTCAGATCCAATGGTGTCACTTGTTGTCCCTGTTCGCATACAGACAAATATGCCATCCTATGGGAGTGCAATGTACACAACACTTTCCCAGATTCTGGTCACTCAATCCCAGTGCAGTTCCTCTTCTATTGTTCTCCCAAAATTTGATGATCACCAGTCCAAGGGTACTCTGGTCTGTAGCACTAGTGTTCACGGACTGGGTTTTGATCTGGCACAAATGATCACAGAGGATCAAAGAAGCATTTTCCAGAGCCCCTATCTGCGAGTACCCTTACCCTTACCAGAACGGAAAGGCTATATGCCACTCACTTCCCCATCAGATAGCATCCTCGGATTGGAAGGAGGTCCATCAACAGTTGGTGGAAGCAAACGTATGCTCTCTCCAGCTGGTAGTTTGGAGCTGACAATGGAAACACAGCAGCAGAAAAGAGTGAAAGAGGAGGAAGTGTCTGAAGCAGAAGAGAAGTTGGAAGTGGTGAAGCCACCCAGTGCAATAGAGAAAGGGAAAAAGCAGGATAAATCTCACTTTCTTGCAGAAAGCCAAGGTAGGGTGGAGGTTGAAACACCACCTAGTATGTCCTTAGACCAGTCAGAGCCAAAGGAAATCCCAAGTACTTCACAGCAAGCTGTCCCCCATTCAGGTTCTTCTTCAAGCTTTGAGATACTGGAAGAGTATAAGCAGCCAGCTGGCAAGCAATTCCTCAGCAAGGCACCTTTGCAAACTGTGAAGAAGGAAGACCCCAAAGAGCTGGTGGAGCCGTCTCCATCCAAGCCTGCAAGCCCTGCACCTCAGCCTGAGGTTACTCACAGTGCAATGAAGTCTCAAGAAGGTACAGATATGAAGAAGGTACTTCAATTCCCCAGTCTCCACACAACCACTAATGTCAGTTGGTGCTATTTAAACTACATAAAGCCAAATCACATCCAGCAAGTCGATCGACGGTCCTCAGTGTACGCCAGCTGGTGTATCAGCTTGTATAATCCTAACCTTCCCGGAATATCCACTAAAGCAGCACTATCCCTCCTGAGGTCCAAGCAGAAGGTGAGCAAGGAAACCTACACCATGGCTACAGCTCCACGTCCAGATGCAGGCAGGCTTGTCCCGTCCAGCTCCCGGAAGCCAAAAATGACAGAGGTAACACGGTCATATGCTTTTCTCCTTAACTGTTTGAATAATTGGGAATTGGGGTGGGAAGCCAGGAAGGAAGGTAAGGGAAGGGGAATTATAATTGTTCACATTGTTAAACACTTCTTCTCAGTGAAACTTTTAGAAGGAAGAAGCTAAACTGCACTATGATCCAAAAGAAAGGCAAGCCTGCTCTGAGGCAATATGCCATATTTTTGTTCTCCAGTTTCTACTTGCCTTGTAATCCAAAAAGGTCATGGAGGAATCACAGCTACACTGTGAATTACACTGCCTGAGAACAAAGGATTACACTTGATTTGCATTTGTGTCTTGATATTTCAAATAGCTTTACAACTTTCTTTTTTTTTTATGGACACTCTCATAATTCCTAACTTTTTGCATGTTATAGATGAAAAAGGATTACCTTGGAGAAATGGGATTCTTTCTGGTTGTGAATCCACTGATTTCACATTAATGGAAAAGCATACTTTAAAGTATTTAAAAATATTAAAGGGAGATTTGCCAGTATATTGAGGCACCTAGTAAATGTTTGGATATGCAGTGACATACATATCTAAAAATGCCACAGTAGGTTAGGCATGGAGGTCTTGCTAAAACCCATGTTGTTTAGTCCATTTGGTTAATGTATTTAGGTATCTGCCTTTCTAGGTATCTAAGAATATTTTATTCTTGATACTTAAAATTAAGAGGAGCAAGACAAGAGCTTCCCAGCGCCAGAGCTCTCCAAAGTCATTGTCCCCATGGGCATAGACATCTGTAAGACACTGCTGGTAACAGACTAGTGTTTTCCACCTCATTTTAAGCCCAGATTTTCCCCCTCTGTTAATGCTAAACCATACATATCCCTTTAATCCAGGTCTTGTTCATGCAGATTAGCAAACAGAATTGCTCTAAAGATTTTGCAACTTGATATTCATCTCAAGTCAATTTATATTGATGGATTATTCATTTTACTTCTGAATCATATGAACTCTGAATATTAAATTTATCATAATTACTGCTGCAGCTGCTGCTTATACATAAGTCTTAAAATACACATTAGAGTCACTGTGATTCAATAAGTCTTTATTTCTATTCAGCATTTCTCTCATTCTTCTGCTGAAATCCCAGAGACAGAATTTTTAAGGGTCTGGGGACAGATAATTACCTGTGCTTTGCAATAACTGCATCAATGCTTGATATTTATGCACTATTTTTTCAAAGGATTTTAACTGTAAGATGTTGTAGCATTCTTGGTCTCATTCTCTAATGGAAATGCCTGTGCTCCTCTAAATTTCGCTCTATGACAGGACACTGAAATGCTGATATAAAGTATTTAATAATCCTGAAATCAAAGATTAAGCTCTAGTTAGGAATGGTTTAGCCCTTAGATATATTTTATGGCATATATTAACTTTAAAAAATAAAAAACCTTCTAGATAAAACCGTACAAAGTGACTGATGGTGAAAATTAAGATTTTTATGGTGTAGTCTGCAAAAGAGAGAATTTGTCCTGATGTAACTGGAAAATTCATCTAGGAAATAGGGTAGCCTGATTTTAATATTAATACCTGCTGCTTATAGGGGTGCATTTTTTCCAGAACTTATATTAATTTCAATGGAGCTAAATTGACCTCATGCTAAGTAGAGAAATAATTTTTTAATTAGACGATCAGTGGGAGTGAAATTCTCAGTTTAGTTTTTAAAATATATGACTGGCAAAGAGGAGGAAGTCATGTTACTGGTTACTCAGGAAGATGTGATTAACAGGAGGTGCATAGCAGTAGCATCAATCAGAGGGTTGAAAGTTCAACCCGCAGTGAACTCCATTCTAGCTGTTTTCCTTAAATATTTTCTCCTTTATGTAACTCTAAGCTGTCAGCAAACCTGACAGAAAATGGAAAACAGCTCTAATATTTAATGCAATTATGCATGCAGCAAGCTACCCGCAAGCCGTACCAAGGATATGCTGCCTAAGTACTTGACTTGATTTTTAAATTATTAGTGAGATTTATTGAGCAGATCAATTCTGAAGTGACTGTAGGCTGCAGCGTGCATACAGAGATGCTTAATTATACTGTATTGTGCTGCACGGTTTGTAGATTATATGAGATTGTAGCAGGTAATAGTGTCTGTATGATTTTGGCCCTCTCTAGTGCCTTTCATCTGTATGTATTTGTGCTTTCAAAAGAGGCAATAAAATAAACCTAAGGCCACATCTAGAAAGTAATTGTGTACTCCGCAGTGAAAAAAGGAACTGAAATGGGAATGTTGTCACTATCATTTTTGTGAATGTAGAGCTAACATCAGGAGGAGTCAGAAGGCCTAATGGTTGTTTTTCAGAGGTGCTAAGTGTTGTCTCCTGCCACTGATTTCCTCCACACACAGAATCTGTGCCCAAAAGTACAGCCATGAGGGGGTGCATTTCTGGCCTGGGGTGCATTTCTGGCCTCTCTCAAACAATTCCTGGGTGCTCTTAGGGAGATAATACAGGCCAGGGCCCCCCAGCAGACTGTTTGGCAGGATGTAAGGATCTGATAGCATGGATGTGGTATACTATGTGCAAATGGGCCCCAAGGGTAGGGAAAAGTCCCAGATGCCTTTAATGTCCTAGCACAGATGTGCTAGCAGGAGTGCTCTAAATCGGGCTCCTGACATTGCTGGTCTCGGTGCCCAAAGCTGCTTGTCCGTGTGTCCATCCCTCCTGCTGCTGCAAACACGCAGCACCAAGCTGCTGTGGAGCCTGGACTGCATCTCACTGGGTTTCATGTCTCAGTCTGAGCTGGTCACTCTTGGCTTCCCTTGTGGCTATAGGAGATGAAGAGGCACCTCCTGGGTGATTCATGCCACCCTAAGATACGTGTCTAAGGTAGGGCAGATGAATCACCCTCAGGAGCTGCCACTCTTCATGTGACCTTGAAGAACGGAAGGTGACCAGCTCGGTCTGAGACTTCTCCAGTTCTCATAGCAGCCCTCAATCCTCTCCCACAAACTATACATGGAATGCGGCTATGAGTGATTCATTTGAACTTCAAAAGCACATGTCCTGTTTGATCCTGCACTTACATAAGTAGCCTCCGCGAAAGGCAGCTTAATTTTCCTTTTTCAGAGCTTTGGAGATTCCTGTTATTTGCACCAGTAGGTTGTAGCAGAGCAATGTCCCAAGGTTTCATTCTAGGTGTGTAGGGGTCCCCTTCCTCTACCTTCCACAGAGATAGGGAGGCAGCTCTAATGTTTAGGTCCATATGCTGTAAAAATAACATTAGACCCGGTAGATGGCATGTCAGTGCATGATTTAAGCCTGGGTCTAAATGAAGGGCAGCTTTTCCTTTAACAAAAGGAAAAGCAAATTTCACCCTTGGAACATTTGGGGAGATGAAGGACTATTTTCCCTCAATGGTTTTGTGGTTTTCTGTGTATTGCACCCATGGCAGCATAGTTTCAGTGAAAGAAAATCACCTAGGAGCTTAGACTGTCAAGTGATTTTTATAGTTAGAATGGCTAAAATCCAAATCTGTGTGTGTGTGTAGAGGGGAAACCCACAACTTGAAGTTAATTATATGAATTCTAGAGATTTCTCCCCTCCAGAATTTTGTAGATGCATATGTAGATATACAGGCATCCAGCCGTGCGTTCAGAGTGACCCCAGCTAAGATATATCTCTCTGTGCCTCAGTTTTCCAGTTATCCAGTTATAAATATCATCCAGAGATGGATGATATTTAGTCGCTGTACTGCAGAGGTCATTTAGACAGGTCCTCTTCTGTGAGCAGTCACTCAAAATATGAAACAACCAACAGGGTTCAAAATCCTGAAGTGGAGGCCCTGTTTATTAAGAGGACCTTGTAATTTACTGTGCTTGCAGCCCGGTACCCGGAGCAGCGAGGGTGGTAGGTTGCTGGTTGTTTCTGGGGCTGCCTGCAGTGTTCGGTCTATGTCATTTGTAGAGTGATTTTGTATGTAATCAATGATTGTTTTGCTCTTTTGGGGAGGTAGGTTCATTTGCCTTCGCTCCTTTCTAATGAAGGTCGAAAAGACATAACTAGAGCTGAGAAGGAAGAGGATAAAAGAGGAAAATCAGAAGAAGAGGCTCTTGTAACCAAAAAAGGGGAGCCAGTCAGGATCAAGATCTTTGAAGGAGGGTAAGTGTCCTGTTTTACTTCTCTTTCTGCATGGCAGGCAGTTGTATGGGAGCTATTGATAACAATGATGACAAGTCAGTGAAGGTGTCACGTGGAGATGAGCAGAAGGCCAGCTATAGTTGGATTTCAGCTTATTTTTTTGCTTCTACCTTAAATAAACTTGGTCCTCAAGATCAGTATATGCTCCAGAACTACATTCAGTTTCTTTTCTGAGTTATCTTCAAGTTAGCAAGTACCTCTATATCTTCTCACAGCAAGGTTGAGGGAAGATGGCTGAAGAGCAAAAATACTTCCTGCAGCTGTCTGTGATGTTCCAGGAGTCTATTCCATATCCTCTAAACCTTTCCAGAGCCTTCTCCTGAAAATGAACTTCCTAATGTTTGTTACCATTATGATGGAGGAATTGGGAGGATCTTCCTTGATACTGAAACTTTATGCGTGGGGGAAAGGCTGGCTTGCATTTATCTGGTTTTAATCTCACCCAACCAAAGTGGGTCAAACCAGAATGGTGCAAGTTATAAATTTGTGATGTATCATAGTCTTAGGTCCAGGTAATTCAGCATGCTCTTCTGTAATTCAGCACTGGTCTAAGTTACTGTTTTATGTTATCAAAAAAGTAAGAATCAGTTAACCAGCTGCATCTCTGTGGGGTACATTTAAAGCTCATACTTCAAGATCATCCTTCCCATGCATTCCAGAGGGGCATAATGAGACTTGAGAGATTCCTAGGAGGATTCATCACTTCTCTTGGTCATTTGGTGGTCTTGGTTTTTGTATGCTAGAAAAAGGCTTTAATTAGTCAGTGGTTGTGGTTTTCTCCCTGCTGTTACCTGTTGAAGATTGCTTTTATTTTAAAATATTTCATTAACAGATGATCAAACTATCTAACCAAAAGAGTAAAATAGTACTTTATGAAAGGAAACCGGCGTGTTTGTGCAGAACAGTCTACCTCTGGTCTAGATGGATGCATCCACGTGCACAGCTCAGCTAGTTAGTCAGCAGTGGCTGGTAAATGCGAAGAGGAGAAAGCTCATCCAAAGGAGGAGGAACCTTCCCCATCACATTCTCATCTGTGCAACCTATGGTTGGTCTTAAAGGGACTTAGGGAGCAAGCTAGGACATAGCAAGACTGAAACATATGATGGGTTGGGTATGTTGTCATCACCCTCCTGTAACAGCTATGGCCGACGTGACTGAGCATGGGATTTTGTTGCCTTAAATCTCACAATCTTTCATTTTCTAAGCTACAGACAAAAAATAAAGCAGCTTTTCCAATATGGTCTGTGTAACTCAGCATCAGGGAACATATTAGTCATCCTGAACGTATGTTATGTTTTATTTTAAAGTTCCTGTAGCGCTGACTTAAGACAGCCGTCCTTCTGGATGCGAGACAGAATATAGTAGCTGCTTAATGCCAAGCCTAGACTAATGTAACATGCCAGATCATAAAATAAAACCTTATATCTAAATTGCCTGGCGTACACACTGCTAAGAGGCCAGACAGAGCAGGATGCTCCTCAGAGGTGCTCTGTGAGGACCCGGTTGTTGATGCCTAATGCCCGCGAAGCTTCTGGCATTCAATCACTTAGCCTCAGCAGCCTGTGTCTTCACAAATGTTTTCTTGCAATGAAGGAACAAGCCTGTAGATGAATCAACAGGCTGCCCACTGCTATATAGAGAATGCTGTAGCGATCAGACCTCTTTTCCTTGATGGCTCCTAAAAATATTTTATTAAAGGGTACATCCATTCTCAGGATATTATTTCACTGTTTTCCCCACCACATCCGTTAAGATTCTCTCTTTATTTCATTCCTTCCCTTACTTATTCCCTGTTTTCATACAGTCTACTGCTGGCTAGACCAATCCTTCCAGTGTGATGCTGTTGCTTTCAGATCATTTAGAGCCATCTCCTGATTTGATGGCTCAGCCAAGGCGAGAGATTATAAAGAAATTCATGGTGCTTCTACAAAAGCTGAACTTGTTGTACCTCTTTTAGTTGCATCTTCCTCTCAGGTTTTATTTCTCGAGAACCCTTTTATTTCTCACTGTTGCTTTGTGTTTGGTTTTCCCTCTATACAGCTGCATCTTCTGGCCCTTTCCATCATTCCTGCACGATCATGTTGCTTATAGCACTGCCAGAACATCTCTGCATATTCTCTCTGCTACTATCCAGCCTTCCAGCTAGAATCACGTTACTTGATTTTTAAGGGAGACTAAAAAATCTAGATTTGATGCTTTCTTCATACCCACTATCAATTTTTAAGGAAAAGGGTGATGAACCTGCCAGAGGCTCTGGGAATCACACTGGGTAGCTTGGCTTCCCTTGCAGTGTCACTCCTGATTTGAAAAAATTTGCTCCCCAGCTCTGAATTTGGATGGCTTCTTTGTTTGTGTTTACCCAGAAAGGAGCGTTCTGAAAACAGTAATTAACAGAGTCCATGAGCCAGGGCAAGGTTTGGATTCAGGTTTCATGGGAACTGCAGGAGGAACCTTTGTGGTTCTTTCTTCACTTCTCCACAGTTAAATGTAAACTTGAACTCCAGGGTTTTCTGCTGGGGTCTTGCTAAAGAGTAAATTCTGCTCTCAGAGATTCTTTCATAAGTAATTTTAGCACTATTTTTCTACACGAAGTCATGAAATCTCATAAGACTGAATGTAATTCTACTTAGTCAGCATTCATCCTGTATATACAAGCACACCCCATGCACTTGACTGCAGAGGAAACGGGACTTGTTTAGCATCCCACACCCAAACTGGAAGCAGCACTGTCTCTTTGGGACATGTCTGGGCGAATCAGCCATTAAGCAGCCAGGTCAGAGTTCATACTCCTTAAAGACCTAATAAAAATCTCCATTGGCCTTTTCCTGTGCGTTACTGTGGTGATTCTGAACAGTGGAAGTGATCTTTGAAGGTCAGACTAGCCTGCCCTCCTTCAGAAGTGCTGTGACGCCTCGGTGGCTCTGTGTCACCCTTGTCAATAAGCTTTGGTACTTGGGAGGAATTGGCCATTCTGAAATCTTACATCATGAAACAGTAGAATGGTATTGACCGGGTTTGAAAGGGAGGTCTGTGATGGTATCATGGTCTCGTCAGGGAAATATTGCCTGTTACTGTGCATTAGTGTTTCCATGGTGAAATCTGATATCAGTAGGGGTATCTATAGTCAATATATGTACTTCTGTTTCATGGCCAAACTCTCACTGCTTTTATGGACCTTATCAGTTGGCATATTGCACTAGTTTATTGTAACTAGTAGGGAGAGTAATACCAAGAGGTAGCAGGTTAAAGACCACTACCACTAATTGACATCTTTATGCAGCAATGTCCCATAAAATGAATTCTTAGTAAAAGGAAAGGCTGAGGTACTCTTAATGGAAAATTGTTCTGCTTTTTTCCTCTATAGGGAAAAACCTAATGACTACAACCATGTGGTTGCAGACCCAAGTCTCCTTCCATTCATTGTTTTAGAAGTATCTCCCTTTCACATCATCATACCATCCACACATTGGGGTGAGCAGGAAGAACCTACCCTGCTCTAGTGTGGTTTATCTTCTGTCTTTAGGATGTGCTCCTAGCACAATGCTGTTCTAGCCAAGAATTTGGCTTGACTCATCAAGGGTCCGAGTCCTTCAGTCATTGTCCTCACCAATAAAAAAAAGTGGTTCTAGGTTCTCTATCCATAGCATCTTCTAAGCCAGGGCCATGAATCCCCCCATGAAATCACTGCTGCCTTGAGCAGGGCAATTCCCCTGGGTGAACTCCTACCATGCAGTCCCTTCGTGTCTAGAACAGTAGAAATAACTGGGGATTGTATAGGGTTTGACTTCTCACTAGAGAGCCCTGGGGTTGGAGAGAGACTAACATGTAGCCCTGGCTCCATGCTCTGGGGTTGCTTATGGGGTTGCAGCAAGGACACAGTGGAGACATATATCTGCTGCACTTAACTGACATGGTGAGAGCCTTTCTGTCACGTGGAGGGAAAACAGAGAAACCTTGGGTCTCTTTTCTCAGGCTCTAATTAGCAGTCATGCTCCATTAGCAATTTGGGGGCCCCATTAGCTGTATTCAGGCTAATAGTCCCTCTCTCAACCGCCCTCCCAGCTCTTCCTGTTGGGAACTCCCTGGGATCTGTGGTCAGCTCCTGGGTGATCTCACCCCATTTCTATGACCAGCCACAGAAACTGCAGCTCCCACTGCTAACTGACACACACCTAATGGAAAATCCCTGGCACAACAATGCGAGAGTTTTATTACCCTGGAGAAAGCCTCTGTTATATAAGCAAAGTTCCTCAGTGTGCAACTCCCAAGCTCTGTGCTGAGCCCACTTCATTCAGGGGATTTCCTTTGCTGCTTAGATGAGTCCTAAGAATTTCACCATGTTTATTTTGGAAGGAGTAATTTATCACAAAGACACTAGCTTGAATGCAGCAGCAAAGGAGGAATCTGAGCAGTTCATGTCCGTGACATACTCAAGTGCTGTGGGAGCAAACTGCTGGCGCACGTTCATGTGGGTCGTAGGAGAAACGTTGCTTCATGGCTCTGGGATTGTGCACATCTCTGGGAAGTGAGGCTGGTGTTCAATGATCCTGTTTTATTTGGCCAATATTTATATATTAAGTGTGTGTACGTATACATTTACATATGCTTATATATGCATATACATGTTGTATAGCCAGATTGATCACTCCCCAGTACTTTGAAGACCTTGCGGGCTTTGTTTGCTGGATGCTCCCTGTCTTCGGATGTTCTGAGGACATTATTGTGCTCCATTTAGACAGCACCATGTCGTCTCATCACTTCCGACAATCTGGTTCTACAGCTGTCAAGTCGCTAAGCAAAAGTGTGACTTTAAAGTCCTGAACATCAGCTTGTGCTCGTGTGAAGAGTCAGATCTGCATCCACGGGGCTTGGGTATAGCCCAAAGGGACGTGACGCTAACGCTCCCCAGGATCTGGGCTCGTGGGAAGGATAAGCCTTATTTCTCATGCCCACTAAAATAACATAAGGTCTCTGTTCAACACCATACGCTTTTACAATCTCTCTTTTCTTTTCTCCTAATAGCCCAGGCAAAGCACATTTTCTGCTTAAAAACCTAGCAGTCGAAAGAAGACTAGACACAGGGTGGCGATTTTAAGTACAGATTTATGAATTATATCAACGCTGATGGGTTGAAAGGAGAGACTGTTTGAAGAGATGAGTGTGCGGGCAGTGCTGCTTGAAAGATCATGTTCAGAATAGCAGCACAGAAAAATAGCAACTAGGGGAAAAGGATTTTGAAAATGAAAAAAGTGTGCCTTTTGCCTTCGCTTTTTTTTTTTAACTTTAAAATGTCTTTAAAAGCTAAAATGGAAACAGTGATGGAAGATAAGCTTCCATCTGATCAGAAACAATTTGGTTCCGTAATATGTCTTCATGAAAACTTGGATTTTTTTTCCATTTTAATTTTGAGTTTACTTTAAAAAAACCCTCTCTGATAACTCTAGGGATAGCCAAGAAAATGAAAAATCAGTTGTTTGTAGAAGTCTGTTCAGGAAATCTCTTCTTGGATCAGGAGCAGCAAGGTAGAGGGCAGGAAGCGGAGTGAAAGAGGAGGAAAGTGAGAAGTTTGGACGAGCAGACAGAGCAGGCGCAGAGCGAAATATAGCGAAGATGTAACTGGTTTGACTCCAGCCCTGGACATCTCGGGTGTGTGTTTGCTGGGTGCAAGTCGCCGTCAAGATGTGTTTGATGAGTCGGTGCGTCTGGGAGAGTTAACAGATCTCCTTCTGGCGCGAAAGTGTGGGATGTGTCTGTAACCGTGCCAATTACCAAACCTGCCACTCCGCAGATGGTGCCGCACGCCAAGAGCACTTGTGTAAGTAACCTTGTATAATGCAGAAGTAACCTCGGGTTATTAACTCTAAAGCAGGTTATAAATTTCTGCCGAGAGGAGCTTCTGGTTGTATAAGCAATGCTGGAGCTTCGTGCACAGCGCAACTGTTGCAGCTCTCTGGGGAGCTCAGGGCTTGGCCCTGCATGGTCATGCCTGTCCTTGCAGCCTTGAAGCCCACAAATGCTTCTTGTGTCGGTGGAATGAGCATCCTATACACTGGATCCACTCTTCACTACCTGCTTCGTTTGTCCTTTAGGGATGTGAGCACTCAGAGCAGCCCTAAATTCTCCATATATTCTGGACAGCTAAAAATGGACTGGCTCTTGGTCATGTCCCTCACTGATGCAGATGGATGAAAAATTTGGGGGAGTACAGGGACCCCAGTGCTATTCCCACGTCAGACGTGGTGATGTTTCCTTTAACATCGGGTGTCCTCTAACACGAGCTGTGTTTGTGTTGAGTGGTTCCTGAACAGACTGTTCTCCAGTCCCGTAAGAGCGTCTAGAAACAGAGAGTGACAGTGACTGGAGCAGAATGCTGCGACTTGGGAATCGTGGAGTTTTTGCCTATCCTCTACCTGTGACTCACTGAATCTTGGATAAATCATTCCTTCTGTGCTTCCATTTCCTTGTTTGTGACAGGGGACCCATGAGCTCACCTGTTGCAAAGCTAGTATGTTCTTAGCATGTCTTAATATTCTCATTAATGTTTGCCCCATCTCCTGCCTCAAGTATCTCATCATTTCACTTGATAAATTGGATTCATTCTTCAGCTTAGTCCTGTTTTCCCAGGAAATTATGCAAACACAGAAGGATTTAGCCTGGGTTATTGTCTGTTTTCCTTTATTATTTTTTTCCTAATTTTTTTGTATCTGCACAGCCAACTTTTTCTTGAAACATCATTCTAGCAGGTGCTCAAAATGCAGCTTGCTACTAATTTTCGCCTACCAATTTTTGAAAAAACAAAATATTATCCAGCTTTTTGTCTGACCTTGTGTAGGATGCTCACCTTTCTGCAGGGATTTCTGTCATCCTGAGTAAAGATCACTATAAGCATCCTCATGGACCAGTAGATCCCCCAGCGTAGTGCTGAATGTGCTCCTTGCCTAGAGTGCTCTTCCTGAAGAGGCCATTCCCTGCAGGGCTTTGCCAGCTTCTCATTCAGTTGTTCATGACATTTTGTCTCCCCTATGTTGCACAAAGAACTAGCTTTCCTTGCACATATGTCTAGGGTACCTGGAAAGGGCAAGTTTGCCTTGCTGTCATTGCACAGGGAGAATGCTCCAACTTCCAGAGCTGCCAGTGTCTTTTTGCAGCACTAGTAAAGCAAATGCATATGTTCTAGCAATTAATTGGCTTATAGCATCTTGTACATCTGATGATCTTGTACATCCTCTGGATGAGGACAGGCAGCCCTTACTCTGCTAGGTTCGGAGAGACTGACAAACAAATGGGTTCCCAGATGGGGATACAGCATAATTTTCCTTCTTTCCTTCTTCACTGGAGAGATCAGTTGAGCTCACTACAAGCAAAAAGGCAGAAAGGAAGCACTGTCATGTTGGAGGCATTGCTTCCCTATCCAGCTATTGACTTGTGTGGCCTTGAAGAGCCACCTCGCTGCTGTTTCTCAGTTACTCCTTTGCAAAGTGGGGACCAAGATGAGGATGGCAGCAGTGGGTGTTTCTTTGTTAGACTTGATGGCTCTCTGTGGGGCTAGTTAGAGCACTGTATGTGCCCTAAATATTGCCTCTTTCTCAGAACTCCGTGTAATATCACCTCATTTCACTTGTGAAACGCTGTGCAAATGACTCTAGACTCATTCTCCATAGTGAGTACACACAGTGCACGGCATCAGAGCGGGACGCTGAACACGGGGAAGAAGACCCTGTAGTTCCTGTTAGGGCAGTATGAGGTTGTGATCTAACAGCTCCAAAACAAAACGAATCGACAGCCGGAGAGTTTTTTGAAGTCTGGGACTGTTGACAGAGCAGCATGATGCATGGGAGATCACAATATCCAAGAGCAAAGGGTATTTCACAGCACCTTGATCATCCAGGTAAGGGAAAACCCGTGGAAAGGAAGAGTGTGATGCGATTAGACAGATAATTTTGGCAACGAAATTGGAATGTGGTAGAAATTGGTTAGGATGCAAGAGATTGCAGTGATCGAAGCGGGAGAAGGTCAGACTGAGGGATTTGAGCTCTCACGATAAAGAGGAAGGGATGGAGGAAAAACTGGTAAAATTTTTTGCCAACAAAGAAACATCAAGAAGATGGACTCAGAGTAGGTAAAATAATGTATGAATGGACACATGCAGGTGCCAAATTAGCAGGACTTATGTGTGTATGTTTCCAAGGTTGTGTATGTTCTCAGATTCATAAGAATAAGCTTTTTTTTTTTTTTCAATTCAGAAAAGGCAAGATGAACCGTTTCTCAGATCTTTGGAAAAATGTTAATGTAAGAGAATCTGTGTGAAATACTGAAGTCCGTGATCATCTAGACTGTCCTACATCTCAGATTCGCAGGCATGAGGCATAATGTCTTATTCTGAGCCACTGTTTGATATGGGCCAAATGTCTGGAATAATAAGGTCTCCACTTCAGCACACTACTTAACAGGCTTGTGGCAAACCAAGATTATAGGGCTTTCACTTTATTGATTCAGTGACACAATCTCTACAATTAATTCAGTGGAAAATTTGAGAAGGCAAACGTTTTTACCAGGTTTACTTAGGATTAGCCAACTCTTAACATCTGCACATCTAGGCAGCCTGTCCTATACAGAAATGTAATTTATAGGAGCTCTTTAATAGATTCCAAGTACTGTGCAATCAATTAGAAACCTGATGTCCAAATAGACAGACCCAGACCTAACGGCCTATTACTCAATACATATTCCACTAGGTAAATGGCAAGGAGATAACTGAGAATACAATTCTGAACTGACTTTTTGAGACTTCTTTTTTCTTCTCTTTGTGATGATGAAAACATTATTTTTAAGGAGACCAATCTCTTCTAAAGGCATTTGTTAATCTGATCCCTGTTTTTTTTTCTTTTTTTTTTATTCCTACAAAATATAGTAGCTTATTTTTAATTTTCAACTTTAATATTAAGTACTGTGAGAGAAACCTGGTGAGGACAGATGGGATGTGAAACTGGGGGAGCACTCAGCATCCTGGAAATATAAGCAGTCTGAGAGTTAAATGTGCCTAAATCCTATTTTCAAAAAATAACACACATGCATTTAGGAGCATAAACTCCATGAAAGTCACTGACTAGGGATTTCACCTAAAGATGAAACTTGTGCCAGAGAATGAGAATTAAGAACTCACCAAAGATTGGGATTCCAAAGTATTTTTGAAAAATGTTACTTTTTAAAATTAATTTCACAGGTGTGCTCTAGAGCTAGACAAGGGGTAATGAGCACGCTGGTTGTACTGATAGTTTGACTGGCTGGAAGGAGTGAGTGAAGTCTCTGAACCTCCTGAAGTCATGGAGTTGTGAGGACCAGATGTGTATTTACACACAGATATTGCTCTAAACAACTGGGTCAGGTGGGACCCCTTGGAAGGGAGCTGGGCTCATTCCTTCCCTTGGGAAGCCGCTGAGCTGGCTTGAGGTGGGAGAGGGGAGGGATGCAGCAAGGAGCAGATGGGAAGAGCAGCAGCAATACAGGGGGAGTGAGCAGAGCTGCTGCTGCGCAGAGAGCCCACGAGCTGCTGGAGGCAAAGTTCCAAGTGCAAAGATGTTGTGGGTCAGAATTGCATGTCAACTTTTACTTTTTTTTTTTTTTTTTTAATATTCATTCTTCCCATTAATTTGAATTTTCACTGCTTAAAACCTATGCTTTTAGTTTTTATTTTGATAAAGCCTCATTGCATTAGTTTTAGCTTTCAGTTTTAGCTTTTCCGTCTTTTTCAGAGTGGAGCTCACTAGTGAAGTGGTCCAGGCATATGTATCTCAAGTTTAGTCCATGATCTCTGGATCATAAGTGTTATAAGGATGCTTTCAGCCCAGCTGCATTTGTTCAGGATAAAGGAGTGAGAAAAACTTGTGATTACTCATGTTTTTTAAAGTCATTTTCCTGTTCCGAACAACAGAGATTTACCATCAATTAAAGGTAGTCACCAGTTCTCTTCGGTTAGTGTAAATGGTTACAGTCAGTAATTACAGTCAGTTCTCACCTTTCTGTTCTGGAAGAAATGAGCTGCAGCCAGTCACACAGTTGCACAAAACTAAGCAAAAAAAGGAGAGTAGGGTGGCCTGTCACAGCCCAAAAACCTGTGAGAAATTCTAAGCCTGTGTTGAAAATACGAGTCCAGAGTGGTTGTGATGGGATGCATCCCCACGTGTAGAAGTTCAAGCAAAGATAATGTGCCCTGAAAAAAGATATTTTTGCTACTCTGCTGTTTATGCAGATCTAGAGGTAAGACTGAAGAACTGCAAGACTTGAAGCAGAGGGGCTGCAATAAGAGATCGCAGTCCAGGACTTGGCTGGTTCTCCTGGTGCTATTCACATGGGACATTCTGTGCATGACAATTTGGGGGTTTTTTGGAAGTTCATGCATTTCTGCATAGTTTAGCTTAGCTCCTTTCTAAATGTTATTCAAGATGTGGTATGATGAACATGGGGGAGTAATCAGATGTATATAGCCCAGTTTCTGTAAACCCTTCTATTTGGTGCTTAGGCCTCTTCCAGGCACTGAGCACGACTGCACTGGTTTGTGTAACTCTCGGCTGGGTTAGCAACACAGTAGCGGCTCTTTCAAAGAGCAAATATTTCTTGCAGATGTTTCAGATCAGCAGTTAAACCAGTGGTTTTCAATGTTTGTGGATTTCTTGCCATTCTTATTTAAACAAACTATTTAATGGCAGAATTATGTGGTTTTCAAGGTTGCAAGAGGCTGAGCACTTACTCCTCTCCTCTGAGATTCAACTGCAGTTCCAGTCCCCTTCCAAGACCAGAGTGCTGCCAAGCCTTGGGTTATCTCTGAAGCATTTTTATGAAGTGCCACAAGAGCCCTGTGCCTGCAAGCTGGTCTAGATAAAATAATAACCTTTCCCAAATGTGATCTGAAAATACAGCCTTCTAATTGAGTGATAGGAGAGCTCCTGTGGGCTGAAAAATTAGGAGACCATAAGGTAATTGGAGTTGGTCACTGGGGAGAGAACCGTTACCTGCACAAGGTCCCTGAGCTGGCACTGCAGGGATAGGGACATTAGAAATAGTGTTGCTGGGGAACAGGCTCAGAGAGTTTAAGCTAAGGTTGATCAGAACTGAAAAAAAGCCAGGTAACGTTGGGTATGCACTTAGGTGGTGTACACCATAGCTTTGACAAGGTAACAGCAGGGAGTGATATTTTGCACAATTCTGGGATTGTCTGTTTGTTTTCCTTTTATTTTCCTTCCTTTCCAAAGGGGGTTAGTGCTGAGAGCTACAGTGAGACCTGCTATGTATGTATTCTGCGTGAATATGGGATCACAGGAAAACTGATGGACAATTAGTCTATTTACCCAGGTTGTCAATGACTTTGAATTTTAAAGATGAAGCATGCTACTTTGGCTGTAAATTATCATTATTAATAATAATTTCTTATGAATTCAGCTCATCTGTTGAATACTGACTTAAACTTGCAGAACTGAGAGCATCACACAAAGTAGGGCTTGATCTTCAGAGGTGCTGAGTAATGGGTAGAACTCATTGCAGTCAGTAAGAACCACGAGATTTTGTGTTTTTCCAGATTGTACCTCTATGAGAATGTCACTATATGGGATTTGTAGGATCATTTTTCTAGCACAGACAGTCCCAGTGATTTCTCATCCTGCACCTCTGGTTCCCTGATGCCTTTTGTGTAGTGTAGTAAATCTTGAGGGCACATCTGAATCTCCTTGTTGAATTTTGAGGGACTCGTTTCTTGTGCTGAAGGGCAGCGAGTTAAAATAGTTTCTAACTCTGGCCCCTTTCTTCAGAAGGGGACTTCACCGTCCTCCAATTCCTGCACAGCCCAGAACACGGGAGAGCAGAGGTCGTGTCAGCAAGTAGCAGCAGCCGGTTATTTTTGTGCAGACGTGCTCTGCGGCCTTCCTGCCGCCTCTCACAAAGTGCGAGCAGTGTCACCAGAACCGCTGAAGTCCCCAGCAGCCGAGGTCACATCTGGAGCAGCGGGTTCATGAACTGTGCCTAGAACCAGATGGCTTCAATCTCCTCTGCAGATGGCCCTGTCAAGGGAACTCCCAGCTGGATGGTGATCCCACGAGTGCTGGTGGTTGTTGGCAGCCTCCTACCACTCAGTGTTTATCTAAAGGGAGAGGAAGACGAGTGGTTTTGAGGAAGAGGCGCCTCAGATTCCTGCGGGGTTTAGTGTCGCCGGGTCTTTGTGTTCTTCAACAAAGTCTCAGCTGGAAGGAAGCCCTCGTGTCCCATATGAACACACATATATGAGAGAAGAAGCCCAAGTACCCTCCTTGGCTTGGGAAAAGTGCCACGGTCATGGAATAAACCAGGGTGGTTGTTTCTGTAGCTTTCTGGAGAGCAAAGGGAATACATTCTGGTCTCAGCAGAACTTCTCATGATACACTGGTACTTTTGACAGATTTTTTCATACTTGTGCAAAATTTGGAGAAAAGGAATCCAAGCAAGGATTTATTTTCAATAATGTATTTTAGGGAAATATCGTACTTCAATTTTTCCATCCTCAGAGCCTTTGCTTGATTTGCTTGACAATACCACGGTTTGCCATAGTTTGTGAGTCCTTTCTTTGCATTCAGCCCATGTCTCTATCTTGCCAACTTTTCTTTTTGTGCAACAGCTCTGAAATGCAGCCGTTCCTGTCCACAGGGAGGAGTAAAGTTCATCAGATGCTTATCAGGCTCCTGAGTCCTAAGCTGTGATATGGTATTCTGTGTGCTAACAGCAGCACCCTGATTCTATCTCTGCCCATTTGGAAAATCAGAGGAAAAAAGTAATTTTTCTGATGCTTTATTCACATTGCGCCTTCTTTGCATCCTCTCGCACTGTCTGTCCATATCCAATCAGAGATAAGCCTGTGCCACTAACAAGGCTCAGCACCACCATGCCTCTTGTCTCCTTTTGATTACAAAAATGTCATCATTTCCCTCTGAAGGAAGGTGATAACTGCCCCCACTGCCCATGTGTTACACTTTCAAACCTTTCTTCCCAGCTGGGAAGAGCTATGTGAAATTATCTGCCAACTTTCTTTTTCCTCCTTCAACTCACCTCTATTCTGAGCTGTCTACAAAAATGATGACAACACTCAGGCTGCTGTGCTCTGAGATTGCATCACGTCACAGCATCTAACACCGTCCTGTTGTTTTCCTTTACTGTCCACGTCTGCCCATCTGCTGCTTCTTGGTAATATACTTGAAGTGGGAGCTCTTTAGGGTACAAACCAACTTTTTATTCCATTTCTTTACCGTGCCTGCACAGCAGGCTTGTCAACACTGTGTTAACACAAGCAATAATGTCCCTCTCTGAAAATTTGCTCTTTTATGTGTACAAGGTGCAGGATGGAGGACTCCTTTAAGGGAAGACTTCCCATTAAGGGAAGCTAAGGAGAGCAGCAAGCCTTAGGAGCTCCTCTGGAATTACCAACTTCCTTCTCCTATGAGCAGCTGGACCGTTCTCAGCCACTGCTGCTTTGGGCTGAGTTTTGAACTGGAGACTCAAAGTGATGTCGTCATCAGAGATCTCTCAAGGGGCTTCCCCCTTCCTTGCTCCGATACAACCCTCTCCGCCTTATGATCCTACACCATTTGCACATACAAACAGTGGCACGTTCTCCTTCGTGTTATCTAGGCAAGATTTTCATGGGAAACATTCCAAGGAGGGTTCTTTCACAGTCCCTTTCAACCCACAGGGGAGGTGGCCAGACCCAGAGCATTTTCCATCAGTGACTTGGGAACTTGTTTCCTCCTCCCACCCACTCAGCATCCTTTGGAGACGAATCCATGCTGCCGGTGTGTGAGCACTGCGATTCGAGGGACTGCATCCCGCCTTACTAATTTCCCAGCTGCTTTGCTTCTGTTCAGAGACTTCTGCTGTCTCTGATCTCCCCCACGAGCGTGGCATAACGTCTGGGAACGGACAGAGCAAGCGAGTCCCGCGGCCCGAGCGGGAATGCGCTCGGGAGTGCACTGCACCGGGGAGAAGTGGGGCTGCAGCAGTGAGACCTGCGCCGGCTCTTTGTGTGAAACCATCATCCCGTGAGAACTGCCGGGTTACTGGGGGTTAGGAAAACATTGCATGTCACAGAGCTGTTAGCTGGAGTTATAAAGTGCCATAGAAATGGTTTCTAAAATTAGCTGGTTGTAAGTTAGACTGTCCATGGCTGAAGAATATTCAGGGACATCTGAAAGAAATTTCTTTGGGAATGTGTGGTTATTGCTGATGCAACAGAAGTGTGTACTCCTGACATGCTTGCATTGCTTATTATATATAATGGTAATCATTATATATTTAAAGGCCTCTACAGCAATCATCCAGTGCACCAGCTAAAAACAGATGGCTAAGAGAGAGGAGGGGCTTCTTTTTTCTTTTTCTTTTTGTTTTGATTCTTAAGTTCAGTTGCAGAAAAATGACTGGGAAAATAGAAGTATGGGTTTTCCAGATTTTTTCCTCAATAATTGTGGTGTCTAATGCGCTTTGTGCCAAGTCAAAAGATGAAGATTTTGAACTGCAGGCCCTGCAAGCACAACCTTGGCTCTGCTCGGCTCCTCACACATCATCAGCTGTAATGAAGGCTCTGCCCCTGCTTACCCTTGCACTGCCCTGCTTCCTTCAATTGCTCTGCATGGGGGATAGGAACTGCCTAAGTCGTTGTGTTGATTATGTGCAAGAGAGCACAGCATCCAGCTCCCTGTCCTTCGGCCGCCTTTGCTTTGCAGGGAGAACAACAGAAGAAGGAAATAGCAACCTTTTCAAGACAGTGCAGTCAGAAATCCTGACTCTGAGTGTGCCCAGGGGAAGAAAGGCTAGGTAGGAAGAGGCACTTTCAGAGCTATTGCTCAACCTGCACTGTGGTGTCCTGGAAAGCTGTGGGAGGGTTGGAAATGGTTGGTGCTGCCTGCATGGGTGAGTGAGGAGGGTCCTTGGGGAGGCTTTTTGCTAATTAGCAGCCTGGGCTGGAAGCACTTGCTGCCTCCCTGGCCGGAATCCAGGTCACTTTCTGAGCAATTTATGCCGTGCTGGGACCAGTTCATGCCCTCCAAAGTAAGCCTGCCTTTGGCCCTCCGTCCATCTGCATTCAGGCCCTCGCGTTGGCTTAAGGACAAGTTGAACTGGGGCCCACGTTGTGTCTGCAGGAGCAGACAGCAACTGTGCAAGAGTGGACACCCTGGCAGGCGCGAGGTTAGCAGGGCTGGTCACTTAGTTGCTGCCTCTTGCCAGGGGTTTCACAACATGCTCAGGTTGTCTCTGCAGGACAATGGTCCCTTGTCAATCCTGGAACCTCTATTAATATCTGAAGATGTGAAATCTGTTAGATAGCTCTTGAAATCTGGTAGAACAAAACCTTCCTATGCAGTCTGGTGTTTCTGCAGTCCAGTTGGACTGATGGCATCTCAAATCTCCTTTTTATTCTAGGCTTTGTCAGGAGACAGGAAGGACAGAAAATAGCTTAGTTTTTAAACACTAATTTCAATGGATGGGCAACGCATTGGGACAAGCCTGGGATTCCTGTTTCCTTTAAGCATTTATCTATCAGACTACTGCACATATTTTAATTACAACTGGTAACCGCTAGGTCTTTGTTGGATGGAGCAAGGGCTGACATGAAGGCCTAATTGTACATGATCAGCTAAGCCCAGTCCATTAGATCCTCCAGGATATCAAGATGTCCTAATAACATAAGTGGCCTTGAGTATTTTGTCAGTGCTTTTTATGTCTTTATGTTTTTATGTTTATGGTGAAAATTCACCGACTATCAATACTCAGTGGTAATGAGGGCAAGAACAGACTAGAAAATTACACTTAGAGAATACTTTTGTCATGGGGTTACAGTAGTTCTCAGATTGAGTTTACTATGGCTTTATGTACTGCTTCATTACCTTTGGGAAAGAAAGGACCAAGCAACCGGACTTGCTTTTATTTACTATGTTTCAATATAGCCAGAGGCTTTTTGGCTTCAGTGCTCCAGAAATAAATCTAGTCCATTATTGTTATTTATTATTATTACTTATTAAGCGTTTTCGCTCGGGAGTTGGACTTCGCTGAGGGAAGTGTCAGACTCGGTGGAACCGGTATATTCTGCTGCATCTTCCAGCCGCTGGCGGTCGGCAGAGCCAAGGTGCGGGATTCAGAGCAGTCAGGGGGCAGGAAGCCCCCTGGATCCTGCTGGCGAGGAGAGGTCTTCTGGCATCCCAAGATCAGCTGCAGGTTAGCCCAGGGAAACGCGCGTTGCATCGATCTGCTTTGAAGCATAAGAAACCCTGGAAGCTTCAGCTGGTGATTCCAAGGCCATTCATAGCTCCTCCTCTCGTGTCTTTCCCAAGGACTTGCGATTGCAAAGGGGACTGTTTATCCCTTAAAACACCCTACTGTTTCTGACCAGCTCCTTGGCTTCTGCTGGGGTTGGCAGTAGGGTTGTCTGGGCTCTCCTGTGAAGACATTTGGCAATGGAGTGTTTGTCTTGAAGAAGTTATTCCAGAATGTGCAGCATATCGAGTTTGCTTCCAAGATTCTCTGAAATCAACGCGCTTCCTGTTTTTTCAAATGTAACCAGGCCGCCGTTTGAATGGGGTTTGCATTATTGTTAATGGCACACAAGCTTAGACATTCAGGTTTTATTGTGCCAACAGTTTATGGATGGGTATTCATGTCGCCAGTGAAGAAGTGAATGAAATTCAATATTCCCTACGCAGCCTTTACTGAAACTGCTGGAAACCTTCTGAACTTGGAGAAAAAGTGTTCGAGTTTCTATTGCTAAGTAAAGATGAAGATGGAAACATTTCCTGGACAGGACCTTCTTCCCAAGACCCTGGATACCTGTATTGAGAGCTGAGCTGTATCGCTGCTTTGTACCAGCTAGAAAGGGAGACTGAGTTCCCAAGGGACATATTCTCCAGTCTGTGACTATCCCAGCATGGAGGGGGGGAAACAAAAAGGAAGTTTGTTTTTTTTCACCATTCCTATTGTTTTTATGTATTCCTCCTGTGATGTTCCCAAAATCTATTGCTGACCGAACAGCAGGAAGGAAGATGCCGAAGGTCGCTGTAACTACATCCTTGCTCTAGAAGTCTCTCAGAAATAGGCTTATGTGCGAGGAAGATGGACCAAAGCTCCTCAAGACGAGTGCAGCGGATGACAAAGCAGACATCAGTCAGTGAATTGTGCTTTTTTCTGACTCATTTTTGTGGGTCACTTGTGTAGCAGAACCAGTCCTTCTTGTTCCGCCTGTGGATATCTTAGTTATAACAAGATCAATTGGTAATGCCACAGGAAAACTGGAAGTAGCACCTGGTGCATTACATTGCAACCTTCACTGAAATAAATGCGTAATATCTGCAGTATTTGCAGAGAGCTTTTGAAGTTTGCTCAACTGAATCAGCTTCATCAGAAAATACCTTTTCTTTGTCTTATGAAATACCATACATGTTTTTCTGAAATAAGAATGGCTGAAAATTTCCTTTCTTTTGCTCAGGGTATTTTAATAGATGTCCTGGGCAAACAGTGAACCAACATGAGCATCCCGTAAGACAGGACATCCATTGCAATGAGCACCAAGAAAGCCAGCAATAAACAGGGGCCCATGGCCACTGGAAATATCTGGAAATGGATATTACTGTTAAAGTACCAAGTTCTTTAGCTCTGACTGTGGCTCAGGTCTGAGCCACTGTAAAGCATGCTAAAAGGCTCTTCCTCACTCATTGGAGCAATTCAGGGTTGTTCAAAATAAAATGCATTTATTGCTGTTTAAAAAAAAAGGCTTTTGAAATGGTATATCACATCTCTTTCAAAGGCTGTCAACATTGAAAAGAAAACAGAACCTAAAAGATCATCACCGCATCATCGAAGTCGCAGTCAGACATGCAAGATTTTCCATTCAGTAGGCAAACCTATGTGTAGTATTTCCTAATTTTTGATTGTTTGACTTTGCAATTCGAAGTGGTTCTAGCTGGATTTTTTGTTTGTTGGTTTCTTTTGTAATAAATACTTAAATTGAAAATAATTCATAAGGCACAGAATGAAGACACCTCCATCCGGGTGCTGTGCTTTTGTGTGGACTTGACTGTAGCAGTTAGCATCTCCAAACCATGTCTAAGGCATGAAATTAAACTCAGTACAGCAGTGCCTAAAGCCCTGAGTGATTAAATTCATGCAATTCAGGGCAGTGCTGTTGGACTTACTGGCCTTTGCCTGAAAACTGCAAATCATTCATCTGCTCCTGCGTCTGAGCATGATGATGACCGTATTCGTTACCTTATGTGTCTTTGAATTGCACTAAGCTGCAGGAATGTGGGCACGGATAACTCTAGCTGGTCCAAAGCATGAGTGTGCAAATGCTCTGCATTAGGTTGAGTTCACATTACAAAGGAGGATAAAATGATAACTTACATGCTTTTTCTAGAGGTTTGAACTTAGAGATGAAAGAATATTGATGCATAGGTTTTATATGTTCAGTTCTTTTAAATTCCAGTCACGAGTTCCTTGTTTTGCTGAGATGTCCTCTGATATTTACTTGGTTTGTTGATGTTGCAGCCACTTGCTAGCCAGTAATGTTGGCAAGCAGATAATTTCTAGCAAGTGAGACAAGCTAAAGAACTGTGAATTAACAGAGTGGATGTTACTGGTCTCAGTTTTCTAGCTTCTTCTTGTCCCACCTACTGAAATGGAAAACGGTTTTCAAAAGCCCCATTTGGCTCTGGTTGTGCTGTATGCCCCCTCCATCCTCGCAGTGCGGAGCAGTCAGTACTGGCACAAGGACGGGGTCACAGGGGACTCTGCGCTCCAAGTCATCGCTCCAGAGCAGTAGCACAGCAAGGCAGTTAAATTTTCCTTGTGTGATGTTTGTCTTAATTACTGTTTTTCCTTATGTGCAGAAACTTGGCTTTTTAACACAACAATGTTTTTAGCTTTAAAAAGTACACTTGGACTTTTATTTATTTTATTTTATTTTTTTGCAAAACTATCCAACCAACTACCCCAGTCAACTTCATGAGTCTCACCACAAAAGTAATTGGCATTCAGGCCGAGCCTAGAATGTACTTTTTATGTTAAAGTCCTTACAGAATTACTTTTCAGTCTGTAGATTTGTTTTAAGAGCAGGATGACATTTTTTTTCTATGCTTGCCTACCAGTGACCATGGATGGGACACTTCCATAGGACAGTCAGTGATCTCTAAACATGAACCATTTACTTCCAGAAGTTTAAGCAATAGTTGGATGGCGTAAATGCAATTTCAGACAAAATTTTTAACTGTCGATTTGAAATAATGAAATTCCAGTTTTTAATAATTTAAAACTAAGCTACGTAAAGCAATGGAGAATATACAGAGGCAGCAGTGGGTCTTTTTTTTTTTTTTTTTTTTAATATGTATCTGTTCCCAGTACCCCTCAGCGTGCTCCATTGAGGTTTAAGTTGTAAATGGGATATTTATTCATTTCTAATAGGCTGGAGAACAAGAAGGCTTGTATCACATGTGGTGACAGAAGAGAAAATGCATTTCTGTAATGTAGTCACTGGAGTCAATGGTTGCTCACGTTGTCCCATGACAGCAATATTAAGCTTTTTTCACCTTGACTCGTGTTAGGTAACCGGGGCCAGTCTGGTAACAGCACTCCCCTATGCTGCATCTTAATGACATGGTGTCCAGCAAAAACTAAATCCGGGTCAAAAACGGACCAAGCAGAGCAAGGCGAACCCCTCCGAACGTCTGGGAACTGTGCTGGGTGCCACCAGAGGAGGTGACCACGTCCTGGACCCAGGCTGGGAGGAAGCCTCAAGATCTCTGGATCTTGTAGACCTGCTCGTGCATCAGGCCCACGTGTGCTCAGCATCCTCAGGACGTTGCAGTTGGGGGGATTGAAATCCAGAGACAAAGTCATCTACAAATGGGATAAGCTTTGAGACTGTCACTCAGGAAAACAATTTTTCTCAAGAAAATGGCTGCCAAGAGACTCCAATGACTGTTTTATCATGGCTCTTAATTCTGTCGCACGTGTATTTCAGCAGTAGACAAAGGGACTAATTAGAGACTGAAGTATTGGTAGTACTTACACATGTAAGTAAAAATCAACTCAGCAGTTAATGTAAGCAATGGACTTGACTTTGAAAAGAACTGAATTTCTGCTGGGCTACACAAAATTCTGTTCCTTAAGTGGAAAAAAAAAGCCAGAAAATGTGAAAAATATTAATAGCATCAAATGTTCAGTAGATGATGAGATGATGTAGAAAAAAATGCTTGAAATAAATGACGTAACTCCATGTGGTGATATCCAACAGAACAAGTTGTCGTATTTGCACTAAAAAGCATGCTTTTGTCAATAATGGGTAGCTCTTTGCTCAGGTATCACACAAATCAAAATGCATTTATGGTTATGCATCTCAGAGGCCAAATTCTCGTAGCAAAAAGGAAGTGTATTTCTTTGAATGCTTGTAGCTAAGTTAAAATAAGCCCCAGTGTATATTGCTAGCAGCTATGGAATAAAATAAGGAGGTTGGAGCTAAAGACCATGTAGCACATGCAAGAGTAGTGGGGTAGACAGTATTAATAAAAGCACTCATTTCTTATATTGGAAGTACAAGTTCACTGTAGCCTAGGTAGAGATATAGTGAGCTATAACTGCCCTTGATGCAAAACCATATTGTAAAGTGTTTGATGAGCTATTTAGTATCAACAAATACTGCAGACTCTAACATGCCTTCAAGAATGCAGGTACTGCATGGAGTGCTGAAAAATAAACTGTTAGGATAAGACCATCAAACATTTCCTCCTTCTTGACTTGAAATCCAGCAGAAGGACAAGAAGACAACCTGTAATTAAAACACTGATGGCATCCAGGATCCATCACAGGCCTGAGAGTTATGGCTGCAGAAAGAACTGTTTTGAGGACAAGAAGTATCCATGTCGCCAGAGCCATTTTGAGTCAGAGGGAGTCATTAATGTCAGATTCTCAGGAAACTGTTTAATCAGTTCTGGTGGGGGTGGAGGAGGAAGAAATGGCATCGAGACGGGTCATCTGTGGGGATTTCCACTCTAGACCTTCTCTGTGGATGTTTTATGAATCAGCTCTGTGAGTTTGTGGAGTTGTTTCTTTTCTAGTTTTCATTCTATATGCACTTCATCTTCAATAGGGGAAGGCAGTGCTGGAGCGGTGCCCTGGAGCGGTGTGCGTTCCTACCTGCGCGGACTCCTGTGTTGTGACCTACCTTGTTTGGCTGGTGTTGGGTGGAAAATACAAGAGCCCTGGCTTTTTCGTTTATTCTAATAACACATAGGGAAAATTTAGAAATGGGCATGTGGAAATTGAAGCCAGCAATGGTGCTTTGTGTCACAGCTATCATGTCTTTGTTGTTACAAAACACTGCAGCAACTAATTACTTAATTTTCTTGTTGCTGTTTATGTTCCTGTGCAAGTGGGTTGAGATGTTGGGAGTTCGTGTGCTCTGCAGTAGCAGTTCGAGTTTTGTGCGGCACCTGCTGAGCAGAGAGACACACGGCCCAGTTATTAAATGAGAAGTGTGAGACTGTGGCGGGTTTGGGAAGTGCCCCCCTGCTTGTGCAATGGACCTAATGGAGAGAAAGCCTAGAAGGGGCTATTTAACCTGTGCACACAGTCAATATCATTTCACATTTCTTAATGCCTAGGTGACTAAAACTGGCAACCTTGCAGAGAGCATGAACTTACCTTGCAGTGAAATGCTTTCACCTTGCAGTGAAGATACTTCGTTTTTTTCCGTCTAGTTTGATCTGTAAGAGCATTTTAGTAATCAAAAGTCAGATTGTCAGCTTGTATAAAATGGCCTGGAACTATTCAAATTGATTTTCTCTGAAGTAGATGTGTTTCTAGAGCAGCTTGCAATGAGAATTAAATGATTAAAGCATAGACAGGATAGAAGCATAATGAGTGTAACAGTAATTTTACTTTTAATAGAGCAGAAGAGGTCTGATGTCACAACCTAAAATTGAATCAACCTTTCACTCAAGTATAAAATTCTGTGAAATAATATAAAACTGCACTGATTTTGCAGGATACATCCATATACAATGTTTGCTCATGTTGTGTTTGCTCTGCATTGGTTTGATTTAATCAAATGGAGTCGAGTGGTGTGGCTTGGGCAGACCACATCGCTCCTGGGCCAGCTCCCTGCTAGGAAGGACATGGCTCTGGGCTCTGCTGGTGGAGCTGTCATAGCAGCTTCCCCTGGTGTGGACCAGCTTGCACAATCCCAAATTCCTCTTGTCCTGGTAGTCCACAACCGTTCTTCAAACAAAATAGCTCCACTGGCAAAAGGATTTCATATATGTTGAACTATCTCAGTGCTTGGGCTTCTGCTGATGGAGAAATATCTTTAAAAGTCATTCTCCTGCAGTTTGGTGCTAGTGAAAGCCTTTTGTGTGCATTTGGCATGTTTATGTATTTTTTTATATTGCTTTCACTCTATTTGTCTATTTCTCGAAACAGATGTGTATTATGGAGGTGTCAGAATTACTTTCAGTTCTTCCAGTGAATTTACAGCAACCTACTTGAAGAGACTGCCCACGTTTCCTTGTATTTAGCATCTGTTTTCCTTTTCTTAGTTTTACCCCATAGTTTGTAGAATAACCTTAAACAATAAAGAAGTGTCTCTCCATCCTCCCCATCATGTACCTCTTTCCAGATGATTAACCTGTTCCTTTTCCTGTCTGTGGTTAAGTATGATGCTTGGATCATTCAGTTTTGTATGTTTTTCTCCCAAATTCATCTTTTCACCTGTCTCTTTCTCCAAAGATGCTGATGTTTTTTGGGAGGTTGCAGGCATCATGCTCATTTTTGGACATAGTGTCCCATATCAGGAAAGATTTTGGATTTCTTTGGCTTGATGTTTCCACACCAGCATTCCCAAATCCGGGAGGTCTGGCAGTCCTATCCCAGTGCAACATGAAAGGAAGCAACTCCTGGTTGCTGGTCCTGTTTTGAATGATACCTGGACTCTCTGGACCAGAATCACTGACCTGCCTTTGCACAGTACCTTGACCAGCCGTGGTGATCACTTCTGAAGGAGCTAGTGTGTCCCGCTCAGCCCTGGTGCCACCAAGGCCATCGTGACAGAGTTGTGGTCACCACAAACACAGTATTGAGTACACCCACTTCACTATTTCCCATTGGAAGAAATGCAGAAAATTGCCTTAGGTAAAACCTGACCTGTGAGGACCCACCAGGGATATTCTGAAAAGCAGGCAGGGTAGCTTAGCCATCAGCTGCCCTGTGCAGTGATTTTGCAGTGTGGTAAAGTTCCTACCCCTTCTATTTTAGCTCAAGTTCCTGAAGGGAGGAAATGAGCAGTGTGCATTTATTTCTGAAGTTGCCTTAGTTGCCTTTTCTCATTAAAACGATCTGCATGTTGCAATCATGGGCATTGCTGGGAAGCTGAGGGAGTTTCCCAGTTCTGCTCCATAGAAAAACAGCATTGTCGAGGAACAGCGGTTTTCATGCGAGCGGATGTGCTGTTCTGTGTTTCACTTGTGTCTGTCATTTAGTCAATGTCAGCAGCATGACACACAACTCGGAGCTTATGTGGAAGAAACATTGTTTGATCTTTGCCTTTTTTTTCCCCCAAAAAAGTTTCCATGATCTCAAGCAATAACTAACACTTTGGAGGTTCTGTGTTTTGGTGAGTCTAAGGAAACTCCCGAGCAAAATGCTTTAAAGGGTTTCTTTGTAAAAGTTTGATCTGGCATTGATATGCCTTGGTACAGAAATAATATTATTCAATTATTACATAACTCCACCTGTTCAGCTCTCTGAGCAAATGCAGATACATCACTACTAGATTTAAAAAGCAGCAACAAGATGTCCTTGACTGGCAGCTCTCCTGGTGTGACAAATGTAATTTCCATCTGTAAAGACCGTGTTCTTCTTCGATGCTTTCCAACTATTTCATAAAGATACTTCCTGATAAGGGACAAATAACTGTTGTGCTGCTCTTTACATAGCTTCCCCCATCATGAGTGGGAAATTAATATGAAATATCAACAAGGCTAGGAATGGTAAAACACAGAAGATCACAAAGGCGAGTTTGTGAAAATGTTCCCACGTTACATAGTGAAATCAAAACTACAAAAATGAATTACTGACTGTCCTGTGTATTTCTACCAGTATTACTTGCTTAATTATAGGATGCTTTATGGCTCTGAGGGCTGGGTAGGCAGTTGTGGGATTGGAATAAAAGTTCTTCTGACCTTGGTGTGACATTGTCATGGTTCATGATTACAAATGGTCTTCATAGTCATCTCTATGGATAAAAAAATGCAAGATACTTTAAATATACTGCACAGCATGGTCTGGAGTTAACAGGGTCAGAATGTGACCCTGGTTGCTGTATGCAGAGAGGCAGTGGTCCATTTCAAGGGGAAATATGGGAGACAGCTTGGCAAGACTTACTCTTTGGTGCTGGTGCTAGGCTGGCAAAGCACTTGCAAAAATAAGTTTGCTTCCTCCCTCCTGCCCTCCCCTAAATCCCCTAAATATGGCTAGAGGTCACAGCCTCATTTCTTTGCACCGTGACTTTTGCCTCACAAATCAGCTCTTCGTCTCACCAGGATGATCTTCAGGGCCCAGGGGACAGTTCTGTAGTTGTTAGTCTAGGTAATGGGATTGGTTTGTTGGTAGCATGGGTAATTCTCTGTTTTGTATTCGTATCCAATAACGGGGTAAATGTCTGCTGGGAGGGAAACAGAATTCACCCCAAAATATGATCAGACTAAAGAAATGTGTAGCTGAGTACAAGCTGTTTTTCCTTTGTTAGATTTGTAGTAGTTAGAGACAGAGATGGCCATTAGCTGCACTGTTCTGCATTTAAAGGTATCTCATTTTATTCTTCTCATTTTTGGTCCATTGCTGTATCTGCCATTCCACACTCTCCGGTCACCTTGCTGTTGATAAACCAGTCACACTGTTCACATCTCACCTGAATCAGTGCTCCCAGCTGCTCTTCCATGCTAGCAATACTGTCTGTGCATGTGGACCAGCTCTGTCCGGTCTCCAGGGCTGTCTGCTCCATCACTTTGCATGATACAGATTAAGGGATGATTTGGTACCCCCAGTCCATGAGAAATTCCCTCTGCCATGTGTCCAAGCTAATTATTTGTCAACAAAACATCAATGCTGGTTTGTTATCTGCACTGGGGTCTAGTGAAAAGAGGATCCCGCTGTATTAGGCAGTTACACGTGCGACAGAAGATAGTCCCTGTCCAAAGTGTTACCAAATAGGAGCCCCAGATTTCCTGCCTGTGAGCTGCTCATCTTGGCTGGTACAGTTCTCTCGGTATTAAAATGTTATTTGGTCAGCCTATATTCAACTGAAGAACAAGGAGATTTTCATAGTTATGGCTTCGTAGTGCTCTTCTTGTATGTCCAGTTTAGGTGAGTGATCTCATGCAGCTTGTCTCTGCTGTTCCACTGGACACCAGCAAATGTCATTTGCAGAAAACCATTACTGCATAAAGTGCAGAGATTTCTCCACCAGGTCTTCCTGATTCCCAGTGCTCTCTGTCTTTATGTATAATTCTTTGGAAGTTCTTTTGTTTGTCTTGGTGCGGTATCTCCATCTGTTAAATTAGGGCACTAGAAGGTTTATGTGATGCATTTAAAAACCTGGAAATGACATTGTCTTGTCTGAATTTTGCAAAGAAAAACTGTTGTTTGTTCTGTGGCGTCTTGGCTTGAGATATGGAAGATTTCATGGTAACTGTCTGACTTACAGTGCACACCCGTGAGTATGATCCTTACGTCTGGTAGAGTCTGTCATCCTGTATTTCTATAGGGTTTGCAAAAATACGTACTTTGTGGGAGTGCACATGCAGTTTTAGAGCTGGTAATGCCAGGGTCACTGGGAGAAGTTGTCCCCTTGTCTGGTGGTGGGTGCACTGAAGGCAAGAACCTTCCTAATAATTAATAACATAGTAGTAGTTATGCATTTATCTGGCAAATTTTGCAGGTGGCACAAAACTTGCACTGGGTTAGTTAACACCAGGGCAGACTGTCAGAACCTTCCAAGGGATTAAGCCAAGCCAGATGAGTGGGCAGCATGGTGGACAGAACGGACCATCAATAAAAGCAGAATACTTACACTGAAGGCAGCAACTGGAGCTGCTCAATGCATTTGACTAAAACTAATTATGGCAGCTCAGGAAGGGGATCAGATACCCAATTTCTGTTAGTTTGTACCAAAACAAAACAAACAAAACAACAATCAAATAAGTGAATGTAACAAGTATCAAAACTAGTCCAGGAAATATTTGTTCAGTCACTGTAAAATTAACCAGGGACCTTCTTTACCATAATGCGTTATTGAGCTTACCAGTTTGGGGTATTTGCAAGATCAGAGTGACTGCATGAGTGCAGCTCAGTGCGGCTGCTGCGCTGAGGCCTTATCTTGTGGCAAGGAAAAGCTGCACCTGAAGGGCAGGATAAACTGTTGGCTGCCGTAGGAAGGAGGAAAGCTGAGGAGATTCAACCCAGCCATGTCTTATAGTGGAGCAGTGAGATCCCAAGGAAGCTGCTGTCCCCCCCAGCAGAACTGCCTTCTCCTCTGCTCTCCAGGGTTTTCTGTAGAGGTTTTTAGGTACATGAAGATTTTGGATGCGGTGAGAGCACTGAGAAAAGTGAAAAAAAAAAAAAAGGTCTGAAGATTAGAAAAAGAGCCAGATATTTGTAACAGCAAATATTCAAAGCTGAATATTCAAACCTCCTTAAAATCTGCAAAAGAATAGAATGCTTCATGGAATGAGGTTTCCATCAGGTTTAATGGAAAGGGTTAAGAGAAAATTTTCTCTGGGTTCATGTCATTCCACTGCCAGGTTTGTTGTAACTTTGACAGTGATGGCCCGTTTTGGCACCTACATCTCTGAATGTGGCTGCTTCCTGCTGCCAGCAGCGACTGCCACGGCTGTGCCAGCTCCTCCTGCTCTGAAGGCATTTGTAGTGATAGCATGAAACCCAGCAAATGTGCACTTGCTAGCAGAGCACGTCAAAGAGCCCTTTGAAAATGCATCAGATAACCACGTTTTTTTTTTTTTTTATCTTTTCATGTATTTGTTTGAGAGAACTATTTCCAAAATTGATCTCTGAGCTCATAATGGCCAGTTTGCCTCCTGGGTTTCAAATCATCCCATTATGAGCCATGACACCGTAGGAGATTCACCTTGCTAACTCTAGGATTATGGGTTCCACAGTGCTCTGGGTAAGAAGCACAGGCTTGGTGACACAAACTCAGACTGTGGGTAGATATTAGAGGAATCTGGTTACAGCAAATGCTGCAGAGCAGGAGGATCCCTTGTCCAGGGCAAATCTTTAAGTGAAGGGCCTGTCATTGATTTGTCTTTCTGATGCAGATCATATGAGCATATTAGATCCACAGAGAAACCAGACGCATATTGAAGTAATTATCTCTATAAACATATTACTGTCTTTGAGGTACACAGATGGCATTTGCAGCAGCCTTCTTCTATTTTACAGCCAAATTGCCCACCTTACTCTGTTTTTACTGTTTGGTTTAACATTTCTTTAGGTTTCGTCCTTTTTTCTCTCTCCGTGCTCTCCCTACATGCACATGGTCTGAGTGAGCTGTTAAAAATACCTGTCCTGAGGGATGGTTCAGTCACACCGAGTGCCCAACTGCAATGGGTTATTCCAGATTATGTCGCATGTCACTTTTCCCAGGAAATGCCAGACCCCGGTAGCTTTAATGAGGCTGACAGGGGGACTGCTGGATACCAAGGACTTGTTTAGGGATTTCCATGAGAGGGTAATTAAGGGTAGTACAAGTACAAGACTGATAAAGGAGCAAGTTCATTTTTTTTTTTCTTTAAGGTGATAACCTTACCTTTCTTTAAGGCAAGGTGATAACCAGTATAATGATGGAAAGAAAGTGAAGTAAGGCTTTCAACAGGAAATGGGAATAGGGTTTTCTGGGCTGTTTTTGCTGCTGTAGCGTTGAATTACTGAATGAATGAAAAAGGAATACAGGGCATCTCTAGCTATCAGTTATGGATATCTTTAGTGTCTGTATGACAGGCATCCCATGGTGGAGGTTGAAGTCTGAGTGTGCTCTTCCCTCCAGCCAAATAATGAAAATATCATGATTAAGTTATTTATTTATTTATTCATTCATTTTGTGTGGGGGTAGATGGCCTTTCTGTGGCTTTGCTTGTGTGAGATGGAGTGTAAGGGAGAACCTGGGCTGCAGATGACCTTGCTTTCTGCTGACTGAAGGACAAAAATATGAGCTGTTTCCCTGTGTTTTTCTGTTGGGTACCAAGAACTGATGATGCTAGCACTGCATTTTAGGCTGGCCTGGGGCTAGCTAGACACACAGTTTTTCTCTCCTCCAATCTGTGTCTGAACCTGCCTAGGAGACTTCTGCACCCTTATCACCTTAGAGCATGAGCAACTCAGCATCTTTTAAACATCTGCTCATATCTCACCTCTGAAGGAGAGAAGCTATTCTGCCTCCATTTTACAGATAAGAATTTGAGGAGGAGAGCCCAGAATTTGGCAGGAAATGAGCAATTTAATCCATATCTCATACCTACCAGGGAGCACCTGGGAAAATTATTCTGAATTTCATGTGAAGTAAGTCCCCTGAAGACCCACATGGAATTGAAATGAAGAAAATTGAAAATTCACTTCCAAATGAAGTGAAGAAAATTGAGTCAAAGCCACATGCGTTCTGACTGAGAAGAAAATTCAAAGTTTCATGCAATGTAACTCACCCATTTTGATATTTCCAGCTGTGGGAAACATGGATCCATTTTCTTGGCTGCTCCAGCATAAATCAGACTACTTTCATTGTATCAGTTCAGTGCTGGTTTCATGATCTTTCTCTCTTTTTGCTCAAATTTAAATTACGTTATTTTGCTTGTTTTATTTTTTATGACTGACTGTATTTTTACTTATTTAAGCAATCTACCTACCCCTAATACTTTGTGCTGCTGTTTCTGTTTGGTTTCTCATTAAAATGACGGATATTTTTTCACCATTTTTGTTTGGAGTAAGCTTTATCAGGAAGATGCTAAGTGATGTTGTGTGTATCTTTGCATTCCCCTATTAAGATGCTGTAGGGGATCTGATTTTCAAGTGTGGATGTTCAGAGCTTCCTGAAGACAAGACATATTTCATACTGTGCAGAGTGTGATAAAATGAGTTACAAGAAGTTCCACGCTTTAAAAATTCAACCTCATAAAAATCTTAGGGGACCAATTTCATGTTACCTTTTTCCTCTCAGGCTGCAAGTAAGGGAAATTACAGACTCCATTTGCTAAGCTACAGGAGGCTAAATGATTTGTCTGACTCTCACAAACACTTTTCAAAGCCACATCACTGTAGCCTTCCCTATGTGCTAATGTGTGAATAGAAAACAAATGAATATATAACATGCAGGAAAGATGACCAATTTCATTCTTTTGGGTAAATCGAAGTCCTGATATTGTGCTAATGATAAAAGAGCTCAGAGTTTGGAGTCATAACATTTGGTGTTAGTAGAGTATGCTAAAGAAATTGCTATTTTCTTGGTTTGTGTCCATCATGGATGGCTCTCCTTCTGGCAGGAGGCTCTGCAGGGACCACAAGTTTCATCGTGGCATCCTGGTCTCTTCAGGTGGCTTTTACTGTTGTCCCAAGGGGTGTGAAAGGTTGTATCACAAGACATTTATCTGTGACATGGTTTTTTTCCAGTACTTTACACTATATTTTAATAAATATAGTGCAGGCTGAGAGAGAGATGATTCAGGCAGCTAGGCTGGAGCGTGACACATACAATCCAGGCTATTATGAGTGCCTCAGTTTGTGACTGAAGATGAGGAAAAATAGGATGTTTGGTGACCCTGTGATTTGATCTCAGACTGTGGGGTATTTGTCCAGAGAGGCATAGGTAGGGCAAAGGAAGACACATTTGAGGAGAAGAGGCAAGCATTTGGGCAAAAAGGCTTCAAGCTATTGTGAGTTTAGCCTAATTAATCAGGACTATCAATGGTAAATGAGACCTGTGGTGTCGATAACATGCTGAATTAATCTAGGAAAGTTGTGACTACTTTTGAGGTGGGAATCTTCTTTTTTTTTTTTTTTTATCATGACACCTGTTGCTCATAGGTACAAATCAAACGAAGAGTATGTGTATGTGCGAGGCCGTGGAAGAGGGAAGTATGTATGTGAGGAGTGTGGAATTCGCTGCAAGAAACCCAGCATGCTGAAGAAACACATTCGCACGCACACAGACGTCAGGCCATATGTCTGCAAGTACTGTAACTTTGCTTTTAAAACCAAAGGTAAGAGACAGCCAGCTCCTAGCTCCTCTGCTTAGCGTATTGACTTGCAAGCCTTCTTGGGGGCATTTATGAAGGGGAAGGAAAAGCCTTCCTAGAGTCTGGAAACCCCCAGGAGATGGAGGGAGGGGGATGAGGGAATCTGAAATTGACTGAAATTTTCAGAAGAGAATCAGCACTGTGTTAAACTCACATGTATCTTAAAGTCACCATGAGGAGCATCATTGCTGGCCTGCAGCAGAGCATCCATGCCATCCTCTTTGTGTTTCTTAAAGACATTTCTTTAAAAAAATGATCCTGAAATGCAGCTTCACTGACAGGCATGTGAGAAAGAAAACCACCCCAGCATCAGAATCTGGAGCTCCTGGCTACAGGCAAACATCCCTCTCTGAACACCTGATCTTTGGATGGCTTCACATGCTAGTGCTCTCAAGATCTATATTTGCGCTGAGCATTTTCATCCTTTGCAGTTGCATGTAGCTTAAGCATTTTAGATATCCCATCAGTAGACTTTTCTTCAAAGACCTCCATTCCAAGATGTCTAGTCATTAATGATCCATAACCTCATTACCACCAGATTTTCTTCATGAGCAATCCCCATCATTGCTTCAGCCCAAAGGTCAACTCCAAGATAGTCAACTTGTGTCTGAGGTGCTTGGGAAAAATGAACAATGCAAGTAGACTCTATCAGAAAAATACAAAAACACATGCAAAATGCCTTTCTCTTTCAAGAAATTGCTGGTAAAATTGTCGAAAGCATACAAAGGTGCAGCCAAAGGTACCAGGTTTCTTTGACTTCTCATGTGACTTTGCCACCTTGTTAGCCATGAGTTTTAAAGCTCTGCTCCACTGTCTTTGGTTCCTTCAAATCACACAGGAAAGAGATGGGCTTTTTTATTATTATTAGAAACATGAATGTCCATTTGCATATTGGAGCTGCATCATAGGAAATCACAGAAAATGACACAGGTAGGAGAGAAAAGCATCCTTAGAAAAGCATCAGGGGCCTAGTGGTGAGTGCCCAGAGATGATGGTTTTGCTGGAAAAACTGAGGGGTGATTTCTCTGTCGTATACTGCTGCTAATCACCAATTGTAGCATAGCCTGGGGAAATTACACTGAATTTTAGAGCAAAATCCCTTGTCAGTCACATGCAGCAGATCCAAGGGATGGGTCTTTCTCCCCCTCCCAACCTGGGGCACCTAGGTTTCTTTCAGACCCATTTTCTCTCTTTCTCTCTTGCTTTTGTTACTTTGTTCTGAGGTTTTCCTTTGAAGGAGCTGAATCCATTCACTTCACCTTGCTTCCCATCATTCTCCTATCAGGTTTTTATTGAGGGTCCTGAGATCAAACCATTCTTTTTGCCATCTCCCTAGCTGCATTGCTCTCCCTCTCTGCTGCTTTGAAGCACAGGCTGTCAGCACTGACTGCGCATTGCAAATAGCCCCTCGCCTCGAGGGAACTTCCCTTCTTCAGCTTTGCGGGGACCTTGCATGAGGAAGGTAGCATGGAAGAAATTCCTTCCCTCCAAAATGATGGAGCTGGGATTTGAATACAAAATTATCCATTTGCCTATGGATGCACAAGGGGCCAGAATTCCCATGGATCAGCAATTTTAGGATGTATATTTGCATGATGACATGTCAGAATTGCATGAAAATGTCTCTTTGCTGCGAGGTGGGTGACCGAGACCTGGTTGTCTCCTCTGGGCAAGTTCGTTCTCTGTCTGAGTACGAAGCATTTGAGTAAAAGCTGTTTGCTTTCCTGGTGCAGAGACAGGGACATTGGAAGCAGTTACTGGAGGGTGAGAAAAATGCTGTGCTGCCTTGTGCACTGGTGCAATCATCCCTTGCAGACCCAGTGTAGAAACTTTGCAGTTGATGACAGAGTGTGAAGCAGAGGTCCAGCAGATTTGCAAAACCAGAGGTTCCATGACTTTTTTGGAGACATCTAGAAAAAGTTCCTTTGGGCCCTGGTTCTCCAGGAGCCTCCTGTCTCGTGTACAGTTTTGCAACTGCAGTTAATTGCAGAGGTTCTTGCTCCTGGACTGCACTTGCAAAAGTATAAGTTGGGTCAAAACTCTTTTAGAAATCAGTTTTCCAAGGTTAATTTTAGCCTTCAGTGTAAACTCAAGGGGGATATCTATGGAGCTGTCTTCATTTTGGCTGTGGTAGATCTCTGCAGTATGACCTAATGCTCTAAAGTATGATAGAAGTGGTTTAACTTTTATTATTATTATTACTGTTAATGAGGATCTTTATCTGGTTAAAAATGTTCCCTCCCTCCTTTCCTCCTCCCTCCACCCCTCACCCATAAAATCCTTATCTGTGTTCCAAGAGCTGGGAAAACTTGTATAAAAGAAAGAGCTTTAAATATGTTCTGCTGTTCACTAATTATGCCATTTGTCTTCTTTTTGTGCATTTCTTTCATTGCAAACCACACTCTTCTTTTGGGTTACAGAATTGCAGGGAAACATTTTATTGTTATTATTTCAGAGAAAATCCATGATTTTTTTTTCGGGTGTGTGTGTGTGTTCATTTAGCTGATGGAAACAGTATCAGAAATTTGGTTCATAAATGCTTATGTGATTCTGTATTTCTGGAGCAGGGATGAGCATGCCTCTCTGATGAGGTGTCTGCCCCTCTGCTGTAGTAGCGCTCTCCTAGGAATTTTGTCACCTCAAAAAGCTTGTTAAAAGGAAGCTCGGCAGCTTCTTCATTGTTTTAATATCAGGAAGGAAGTGGAGAAGAAGCGCCTCTCTAACCATTTTCTCTCACAGGAAGGTCAGGAGAGCTTTTCCCTTGACCTGTGTCCCAGGGGGAACACAGGAATTTCAAGGCTTTCCTTCTTGTCTCGGATCTGACCCTTTAGGGCAGCGCAGCCTCGTTCCCCACTGCTCCTCGTGGGGACGTGCAGCCCCGCCAGCCCTTCAGTCTCCCCCTGTGCAGACACCGTTCTCCTCTGCAGCTATTTTCTGCCCTGACCCAGGCTCGCATCAGGTGCTCACGTCCTTATTGCTTCTGATTTCTTGTCTTTCTGGACAAACCGTGTGGAGCAGCCTGCTGCGTCCACGCCGCTGCCTGTGCTTGAGGCCAGAAGGGACAAGGAGCTCTGCATTCCTTTAAAAGATGCTCGTGTGAAGGACACAAGTGCGTGTTGGCTGGAGACACCCATTTGATAGTCCGCTCCACTCACCATTTCCAGACACCAGACTTCTTCGTGTCCTCAGCCTCCTTTAATAAATTAGTTTGCAGTTCCTTAAATCAGTACATGACAGGCGCTGAGATTATTGAACATGTTAATATATTAAATGCATTACCACCGCAGCCCTTAAAGGCAAGGTTATGGCTGCGCAGTTTATTGTTATTACTGCTCGAGCAGACTCAGCACTCTGGAAACTGCGGAGCAGCTCCAACTGGCCGGGAGCTCGGATAGATTTAAGGGCCGTTACAGCAGGCAGATTGATATATGGGTTTGCAGAATATCCCTGCGCCCTCTGTGCACCGGGGAGAGGGAGAGGATCCGAGAGTGTTGCTGAACGTGCATCCCCTCCTTCCCTAGGGCTTCCATGGGGAGATGCGGGGCGGGAAGCCCGTTATCCTCAGGAATTCGCTGCGTGCTCCCTTGCATAACGCGGCGCGAGACGTGGCACTGGGAGCAGAGCTCGACCCCGTAGCCCAGGCGCGAGGAGAAAATTGGAGCAAAAGGGCTCCTTAACTTACCAGGGAAAGGTAGAACAGGAATGAGGGCTGGAAGTCAAAGACTGGCAATTTCAAATGAAATATTAGCTGTTCTTTTTTTTTTTTTTTTTTTTTTTTTTTATACAGTGCAGCTATTAAGCCTTAGAACAAGCCTCAGTGGGAAATGTGCTAATTCCTGTATTTTGAAATCTGGAAATGCAGGCTGGACACATTTCTGGAAGATTAGTTTTGGTCTAACACAAGCTGATGGCTTAATCCAGAAGATGGTTAATTTTTTATAGCCTGTATCAGGTCAGGCAAGCAGACTAGATGTTCAAAGTCTCTCCTTTAATCTTAAAGTCAATAAGTGTATAACAGTAAAACTTAAACAATGCTTTAATAGAAGAATATGAAAATAACTAAGTCCAGGAAAGCTGTAAAGATTTATATTGTAATGTCACCTTGGACCATGCAATTGGTTGCTGGCTGTTTTTTTTTCTTGTTGCTGTTGCTAAATCCTTTACTTTTAATAGGAAAAATAGCAAATATGGTATAGATCCAGTATGGTCAAGATAATTGTTCCAGGAACCTTTTTCAATCGTGCTTTTCATTTTACCTCTGCAACCTTTAAATTATGGTAACCAGATATTCTGAGAAATTAATTTTCCTCTTGTAATTTAAATAGGCAACTGCTTCTAGCCCCTATTAAGTGTCTTTAAATGCTTGTGGGACACTAGAGTTTTGGTACTCTCAAAACAACATGAGTATTTAAGCTGCTTTAAGTCCAGAACAAAACCTGAAGAGCTTAAGCAGTCAATAATACACAGCTATGCGCAGACATAATGAGAGACCGTCTCGGAGCTGTCACTGCTTGTCCTGCCCTGATGGGTAGCAGCAGTTGGGAGGGTTTCACTGCTTCCAGTCATTCCTGAATATGTGTACATACAGCCAAAATATTTAATTCTGGGAACTTTCTGGTGAATAATCTTCGGTAAGGGCTTACCTGCCCAGAATTCAGTTTAGGTCTTATACTAGTTCAGTCCAGCCTATCCATCTGCTAGTCTCTTGCTTCTTCATATATATTTTTGCACTGTTTCCAAGGAAGCAATGTTTTTTTTGGTTTGTTTTTCTTTGCATTTTTTTTAATGCAGAAGCCAGAAGTCTCTAAAGCAACAAGTTCCTCTGAATCCTTCCTTCAGGATTCATATTCAGTTTTATTTAGGCAAAGTAGTGTTAACTTCACTGGAAATGTGCTGAAGAACTTGAGCATTTAATCCAGCCAGCATTAATTAAGGGGTCTAAAACCACAAACTGTAAGAAGAACCCTGAGAAGATAAATGCCATTGTCCTCCAAATTGCTGCCCATTTGATCACTCGGATTTTCAGCTGATGTAAATAAGCCCTGAGCATTTTCTTGAAATGATGTAAATCTACATCACATGAGATTCAGGTCCATTGGGTCTGCCATTTCTGAAAAGAGCGGGGCACACTTCTGCCCTGTCTCCATGTAGGGAACTGGGCATGGATATACCATGGGTTTTGTGTGCACCAATACACCTATAGCTCTGAAGATGTATCACATTCATCGGCATGAGTGGATAATACCTTATCTAACCAAACAAGGGTGAAAAACTGAGAGAAAAAGAAAAGAAAGTAGAAGCAGAAAGCAAGCAATGCTTCCTATGGATTGCCTCTCTGATACTGGGCATCAGCTCACACATACAGAGGTTTTTAGAGTTGCCTGTGCAGTGTCCACCAGCTTATGTCTATTCAGGCAGGCTGGATGGGGAAGGAAGACAAGAGAGAGAGGTGTTGCTTTGCGCAAGTACAATTATATAGAGTAAAATATATATATATATATATTTATATATTTAAAGAGATGACACTGATGGCTTCTGACAGAACTTGTCAAGCCAAATCTTTGCTCAACTGGAGCTGAGTGGAAAGCAGAGGTAAAACTAAGCGATGGCCTGAGAGCTGCAGGCTGTTGAAGCAGCCATCTGAGGCTCTGTGTCTGCCCGGGTCCTGCAAGGGTAAAAAGCAGAGAGTCTCTTCACCACAACCCGCACCAGAGCTCAGGCAGCATCTTCATTTAGTGGAGGACTTCTGTGGAGAACCAGCCTTGGGACAAAGTGGCCAAAGCTGAACACGGAGTATCTCTGAGGACAAGAGTCCTTCCCTTAAATACTGGGTGGCTGCTGTCTGGGGCCAGATGGATGATTGCCCCTTGACTAATTAGCGTCAGGATTTCTGATTGAACCAAAACAGGTACCACGGTGAATGGGTGTGTTTGTTTTGGGATGGGGTGGCACCAAAAGGCTCAGGGGACCTCCTGTCACTACTCATCCCCCCATGGGGTTTGCAGATGGATTCCCATGGTACCACGGAACATAGTTGAGCAAATGAACCCTGCTCTCGACAGGTATTTCTGTAGGCTGGTTTGCTGTGTGTTTATCTGCACTGTGTATCTAGTTGGGGTTTTGCTGCGGGAACTGAGCAAAGATGGGTCATCTTTGTCAGTTAGGTGTGAAGTGCCATGATGGACAGTAGCAGCAAGGTTTGATTTCATCAAACTGAGTCAGTTTCTCTTTTTAAGTCCAAAATTAAATGCCACTTCTATAGGATTGCCAACTGAACTAATTGCCACTTTTTGGTAAAACAGGTTTTTTTTTTCTTTTTTTTTTGTTTTTTTTTATTTTTTTTTAATGCTGGTTCATTAGAACCAAAGCAGCCCATGTAAGAACATGCTTTTGTCAGACTGCGTTACTTTGGGTTCACAGCAGAGCTCCTGGTCAAGCTGGTTAAAGAGTGGTCTGACTTGGAACAAGAGCCTGAGCCAAGCTGGCCCCATCCTCCTGTCCAAGTACCTAACCACGAAGCTAAGGGTATTTAGACATGAAATTTAAAAATAATAAATCTCCACCTCTGAAGCTGTTACCCTGGCTAAAAAAATATTAAATATCCATTGAAGCAAGGACTTGAATTCACATGTGCCACATCCTAGAAGGCTGCCAGATACAAAAGGGTATATAGTCAACCTTTGTCTCTCTCTCTTGGTCTTTCCTGTTGGAGCTGTTCCATTTTGTATAAAATGGGCTAAATAAATAATTCATGGGCTAAAGAGAGACTAACTTGGTAGCTGGATGGTTACGGCACTCCTCTGAGCTGTAAGGGCATCACGGGTAATTCTCTGTTCCAATGAATGGTTGTTTATTTATTTATACGAACTGAAGCAGCAGTGGGAGAGATTGATAGAGGCCCTCTATGCTCCCACCCAGCTTGGGGACCAGGGGACTCTCTGGATTGCAGGAGTTCAGATGAGGGACCTCAGTCCTTAGCTGAAGGTTATTTTTTGTGAGAAAAACAAGCCTCATGTTCAATGCTACTTGCTAACAGAAAGGCTGATTCCACATCATATTGAATTCGCCCCAGTGAATTTGGGGTGCCTGGCTAGCTGCTGGGTTATTCTTCCAGCCATTGGAAGGAGTTTTAGTAAGGGCCCAGATTTTCTCTTATTAACAATTGGCTCATCCCACAGAGAGGTGTCAGAGAGGAAAGGGAAAGATGAGGGGAAAAAGGGGATTGTTTTTCCCCTTTATTTCTCCTACACATCTTTCTCTCTTCTCACCTGCCTGTATTCCCCACCCACCCCAAAGCTTCCCTTATATATAATAGGGTTAATGACTACTTAATTAACCTACACATGATTTGGGAGTTAGAAGAATTAAAGATCTTAGAGCCAGCTGGTCCCTTGGAGGCCAGCAAGCTCACAGGTTATCACATCACACTGTCTCCATGCAGTAATGAGTATCCCAATGTCCTGGACTGCAACCATTCTCCTTGCAGGGCCTGTTCCTCCCATCCCAGCCCCAAGGACTCCTCATTAGCCTTCAGCACATTTCCTTGGGTTCTGGTGCGTAGCGAGAGTATCTGTGACTCCTCTTGTTCCAGGGAGCTGAGCCCTCTTGCCTGGATCTTCAGGATGTGCTGGAGCATCCAAGCCCTCCTGCCAGCCAAAGCAGATGGAGAATGCTGCAGAGGTGCCCATCTACATGGTCCCAGCTCCACATTCCCATATGCTTGAGTTAAACTAGCATTGGTTTAACCAACTAGCTCTGATTAAACAATTTCCAATAAGGAGCATTTTTTTCCAGAAAAGAAAAAAGGCTGATTTTTCAAGAATGCCCCACTCAGAGCTGTCAGCAGAACCAGCTGTGCAGTGGGCTGGTCTCCCACCAGCTCCCGGGGCTGCCCAGTTGCCCCCTGGCTCTCTGCAGCCTTCCTGGGCTTCCCCACTCCCCACATGACCTCTTAATACATTATCCCATCTGGAAATTGCATTTCCCAGCCAGCCCTGCCTTTACCTCCAGTTATATCCAACTGTTGAGACAGAGGCAGACAAAGCCCAGCTCAACCCAGGCTGTTTCCTTCCCGCTGCTGCTCTCAGCTTGAGCATTCCCTCTGGAATTACCTGTCTGCCCTCAGTCCCTGGTGCTAAGGAGCCCTCATATCCATGCAGGGACCTCTTGTGCTGGGCCTTGTTGGAGACTGAGTTGTCCTGAGGACTTGCCTCACTTCCCTGATTTCCCACTCTGCTGCACCAGTGCAGTCAGTGCAATCCAGTACTTTTCTGAAATGCAAATCCCAGCTGCTTTTTTTTTTCTTTTTCAGTTTGCATGGTAGCCCTTTTCCCATGCCAGTGCCTTCCTCTCCATTTCTGCAGCAAAGGAGTGAAAAGGAGGATTCAGCCTCCAGCCATGGGTTATCTGAAGATGGTGGATGGAGCCTTTGGATGGTAGAGTCAGATAAAACCTGCTCTATTCAGTTCTGAGACAGATGGTTAGCTTGTTGCTGCCGTGCTTGCAAATTAAAAAAGGAAAAGAAAACAAAAAAGCTATGTTAACAAAATGCGTGTTGTGTTTCTTTGCAGGGAATCTGACTAAACATATGAAGTCAAAGGCCCACAGCAAAAAATGTCAGGAGATGGGCGTGTTGGTATCTTCACTGGTGGATCTGGAAGCCGAAGAAGGTAAAATTTAACATTCTGCAGCCTCCTATTGCTCCTGCCATGCCAATGCACACAGTGGTTTTGTCTACCCCCGGCTCCTTCCAGCCCCCTGGTAGGGTATATCTGCCTGCACTGGTCCAGTTACAGCACCGGTCTGGGTGACCCTTTCCATGGGATGCAGAATTTGAGCCCTCTGCAAGCGCCTGTCTCTCTCATGACTGTAGAGACAGCACAAAACTGAGACTCCTCCGCAAGGTACCTCATGTGGGACTGTGGATGCCCCTTTGCTGCCACAAGTGCAATCTTTTGGTGCAAGTACTCTGGATCAATAATTTCTGCCCTGGTTTCTAGTATCTGTAGCTGAATTTTGCTAAAATCACCCCAAGAAGAAGATGTCTTCCTGTGAGGCTGGGTAGTAGCTGGCAGGAATGAGGGAACCATGAAATCTTCTGCCTCTTGTATTACTTGTAAATGTTGAGGGAAAGACAAGGTTTCCAAACTAGGAGCTGAAGGAACATGGGGAAATCTAATGTATGCTTAGCTGTTTGAGCTAGAAACAGATATTTTATCCAAATTATTGGAGCCTGCGCTCTAACAGCTGCAAAGGGTTAGGTTATGAGTCTCTTGGGAACAATTAGATGTTTTTATGATTGTTATTCTGCTTCCTTTAGCAAGGCCCTGGGTACTCTGGGCTGGAGCCTCAGTGCAGGGATGACTGGGAAGAAGCCTTAGGGGTAACAGGTCTTAAGTTATCATGAAATTTTGGGTCATTTGCATTCACGTTCAGGAGGTCATTTGCATTTATAGAAAATATTTTACATACCACCTCTAGAGGGAAGAGAGGCTGTAAGAGGACAGGTCTGTCTCTGTCAAAGTAATGTTTGTTCCTGGATAAAATACTTAGTGCCACAGAGCACTGCAGCATTCTCTGTTTGTAGTGTCCTATGGTCTGGGCATGACACTGTTGACCCCTCCTGGCTACCACCCCAGAAATCCCTGTATGAAAGCAGCTCTTGTGGCTGCATTTAGTGTTATTCCTTCCCATTTCCCGTTCCGTTCCTCCGTCTCACCCCACACAATTTTCATTCCCTAGGATTCATTTTGCCGCAGCCCACAGAGGTCTGTTGACGATGGGTTAACATGAACTTCGCGAAACACATGGCACCATGGTTATTTTTATAAAGTGAGCATCAGCTGAGCAAGTTCTGGGGATGTTGCTGTGAGGGAACGTGAGCTTAGCAGGAACAGCAACCAGCACTGATCACCCCGGTCCCCTGCAGAGCTCAACTGCATGAGGGCTTTACTGGGAAACAGGAAGGGGCCATTCCCCAAAGGCCACCCTGGTTTGGAGGCAGGAAGGTGCAGATACGGGCTCTTCTGCATCAGCTGGCTACAGGGCCCGTGTCTTTGTTGTGGGACAAATGTGACTTGGAGGGCTGGTTGGAGGGTCCTTGACTGCCTCAACTTGGCAGCAGTGAACCTGTAGAAAACATCTAGGAAGGCCCATTGGGTTAAGGAGTCCCAGCCCTCCAGTCATCTCTCCCTGTATCAATACCTTCTATTTCCATAGTGATCCTGGAGGCAATTCATGTTTGGGCCAAGTACAGTCATTTGTGTAGAGAGCAAGGAAGTGGGAGAAAGAAGTGTAGCCTAACAGCACTTCCACTGCCATTATACATAACCCCTGCCCGCTTCTCCGATGCCTTTCCTGAGATGTCTCTCTTACCTCCCCCAAACCATCTCAGTTTACAGAGGCACTGTCCTGTTCTCGCATGGACCCGCGGGCTGGTATGATAACGCGAGGTTATCAGATCTTCATACTGGAGAAACTTTTATGTGGCAGAGGCTTCAGGCAAAACCCACCAGTCTATATGTAACCGTATGTAACGTGTCTATGTACACACGCTAAGAGAACACGCTTTACAGCAGCTTGGGAGAGGGGTGGCCTGAGAGCTGTTCAAGGCCACCCCAAGTGGGCAGCTACAGGGTTAATGATACCCAAGGGGTGGTTTTCTTCCCTTTACATCTGATTGTGCTCTTGACTTTTGTTCTACATCTCAAAGCAGCCTTTTGATCAGGCAGAGACATTCTGTGTTTGGCAGCGGCTTCGCCAGAAGTTTATTGTGGAGGGAGGAGGGCGCGGACAAAAGCAAATCCAGACGAGGATTTTGCAGCATCCACCGCAGGGGAAAAGGCACTGTGCGGCACGAGGCAGTGGAAAGCTGCCCCAGTGTCAGATTGCTGGACACTCCTTCAGCCTACGAACTCCCTTGGAATAAGTGATTAGCCTCCGAAAACCTCTCCCTGCTGTTAGTGCTACCTGGAGGTGATTCTTCCATGGATCAAAGCTAGATAGGGGAAGAGGAAAGGGAACACTGAAATGCAGGCTGCGTGATGCTGAAAAGAATAACTATTATCTTAAACCTTGCCATTACAGTCAATTACCATTAATGAATCACATTAATTGAGTGTCACTTTTGAAAACCTGCAGATCAGAAATCCTATTTCTGTTGCGCGTAATTGCAGGCTGCCGCGGACGGAGCGGCAAGAGCTCGCTCCACGAGTCCGAGGGAATGCTGCCATTAATTATTTCCTGCAGTCATTCATTCCCAGGCCTGGACAGGGTTAAGAGCAGTGCATTGTACGCAGCACACTGTGTGAGCTGCTTGAAAGCCCTTTCAGGGCTGTGAGCTGACAGGGGCATTCTGCAGCGGAGAGCTGGCAGGTGAGAAGACCGAGCTTGGGCTCAGCCTTTGGGCTCATTAAAGAATAGTTCTAAAACAAAAGCCCTGTCAAATCTGCCTTTCAGCCCTGGGTCAGCTGGGTGGCACTGTCAGCTGGGAGACCTCTCATTAAATCATCAGTCCCCGACTAATTGTGAACAGACATGTGGGGCTTGGACACCTGCGGAGCCCAGCGAGGCTACCTACACTCCGGAGGGGCAGGATCCCGTTAGCTTTCGGGAAGGAATCCTCTCTTCTTGTTGCTGTTGGCCACGCAGCTGCTTGCTGGAATGTGTTTAGCTGTCTGGACTTTGTTGCATTATGCAAGCAAGCCGTGTAATTTTAGAATTACAAAAAAATATACAGTTCCCATTTCCTCCCGTTGATGAAGACCATTTGTGTTTGTATAATGGGGACAGTCTGCCAGGAAGGAATGCAGAAAGGTGCAAATAGGAAAGCGTGGTGTCAGAGTAGCATTTCCTTCCTTTCTATCCGTCTTCTGTTTTACCTGTTGAAAGATAACACTAGATGTTTGCTGAATTTTCTGATATTTTGCTCTATGAGTAAGGAGGCCCATTGCTTATAAAGGCCAAGTAAATATTAAACAAAACAACCAAAAGCAAGATTAGAAAAACATATTCTGAACAGTAGTGTTTGGGGATATGCGGATGGATGAGAAAAGAATTTAGAAATAACAGAAAAGTGCATGAAAAATTAGAGATAATAGCTGCATCGCACCTCCCCTGCTCTCAGGGTAGCAGATGGGAAAGGACGTTCGTCTGTGATCAGAGACCGTGTCCTCTCTGGAGAAGAGTATTGACGGAAAAGGATCAGATTTTTGGCTATTTTAATTGAAAAACAACCATGTGAGACAAACTACTGCAGAAAGTTTTGAACTTTCCTTCGGGGGCCTGAGGCAAATGGGGAGGAAAAAGTAGTTCCTGAAACACTCGGAATTGTTTTAAGCTGGAGCTACATATCTTGTGATTGGCTTGCATTTATACTTAGGGTGCAAGTAAAAGGGGCTGTTTCTTTGAAGGAGATTTGAGCATAATTCTTCACTCCTGCAAGGGTTTTCCTTTCAGTTTGGTGGAATAACATTAGACTAAAAGGAGGGTAGTGAAATGGAGCAACAACTCTCAGATCATATCACTGACCAGGCACGTTTTCCCTCATTCCATCTTCCCTCCCTTCCTTCTTTTTTTCCTCCCTCTCTCTCCTCTCCTTATTTGCCCTGTCTCTCACTGTTAGCTCAGCAAAATGTATTTCTGTTGCAAAAGGCCCGGACTCATGGCTCAGGTCTGAGCTTTCTTTCTGTCTCCCAGGACCATTCCAGGAGGCCAAAGAAAACTGTATCTAGGCTGTCCCAGGGCTCACCGAATTATTTTCCTATGTGGCAAACCCGGGCGAGGTCACTGTGTGGTGCTGGCTTAGTGTTTCCTTTGCTGTGTACTTGTGACCTCGCTGCCGGCCGTGCCAGTGCCCGTCTGCTGTGTGATCGGTGCCCAGGAACAGACCACACAGGACAAGGCTCCGCGGCCCGAAATGAGGAAGCAGAGGCTCAGGCTGAGGCCGTAGCTGTCTGTCTGTCTCTGTGCCCAAGGATGTCAAAACCCCAAACCAGAGATGGTAACTGGGCTCTCAGGTCTGGTAGCGAAAATCATTCCCATTCTAGGCAAGAAATATGCAGAGTTGGTCCTGTAGCTGAGAGAACCAGTTGTTTGGAATAATATTTATCCTGAACTCGGTTCCTTTGGGAGTTTGCATATAACCCGTCACTGGATTCTGGGTCCAGCAAACACCATCATTACACAGTAATTTCACAACACAAGCCGGCCTCTTGGTAGAAGGCTGCTGGCTTCAGCGAGACGCCGTGTGATTTCTGCGGTAGGTCTAATCTTGCCTCACTGACCAGCTAACAGATATTTGCTAAACAGGGGTAGCAGAAGAGGTACGTCTCAGTCTGACTCTTGGATGAATAATCATCCAGGCTTAAAATACACGTCTTGTTTCGCTGGTATCATCTGAGCTGCCAAATACTTCATGAGCATTTAATAGCAAGGCCCCATTATTCAAAGTAAACTGAATTAGGCTTTTTATCCATAGATCACGGTGTCTTCTCACTGTGTGGTCAAGTCCTGCTCTGAAAAAATATGGTGCTGCAGGCAGGTGTGGTCCAGCCTCAACTCTAACTCCGTTTAGTTTTCCTTCTGGCTTGTCCTGCTGATGGATGGCAGCCCTAAATGGGAAACTGTTTCAGGGAATGCTACGATGATCCTATAAGAAAGTGTCCTGGGCTGAACTGAGGAGGAAAAGAGGCAAGCCGTGCTGCAATTAGTTATCGCGCTTCATGCAGGTGTTGAACCTGCATCCAGCGCTCCCTCCGCAAAGCCGGGGAACGAGCATGTTGCAGAAATACTGCACATGTCTGCTTGGTGCTTGGCACTAATAGAGTTTGAGAAATTGGTGTTTTCTTAGCCCCTCCTTAGCAGTGAGAACTTGAAGGAAACCCTCCTGACAGTGCAATTCTGCTGAGCTACAGTGACATCCAGTGGCTGTTCCCGATGGACCTCTTTGGAGCTTGCATTTGTGCCTGTACCACCGCACATCTGGCACGGGCAGATGCAGATTTTCTGGTTTGGTGGTTAGGCAGCGTAGAACTGCTTGGGAGCTTGGTATTGACCTTGGAAAACTTCTGCTGGTTCTTAAAGTAGGAGAGAGATCCTGTATTTTTAACTGCCAGTTGTGCTTATTTCCAATCCTCTAGAATTCTCATTCTGTTTATTCCACAAGAATGTAAGCCACATGCAAGATCCTATTAACAGTGATTTACGGCTAGGCATTCCACAGATACACACCAAAAGCCTCTGTCCCAAAGAACTGTCCTCAGAATAGCTAGGACTGATCAAAACGTAGGATCGGGAAAATCCACAGAGGTTCTTTCAAACTTGTTGCTTGTTTTTGAGTAGCAGTCCTGTGTTGCTCTGTTCAAATGTCACATAATCTAGGTAGGACCAGGCTCAACATGTGGAGAATGGGAGCAGTTACCCTAGCAAGCTGATGCAGTGGCAGATACAGAGATGGAAGAGGCGTCTTTGCAATGCATAGTCATAAAAATGTCATTTCAAAGGATGATAGTGCTGCTGGTCTGGTAATCCGATAGGAAAGCTTTATTTATTTATTTATTTTATTCCTAGAGAAAGGCAGGCTTGGTGTGTGAAGCTTTGAAGGATTGATGGCTGAGTATGTTGACAGAACAGTGCCTGGAATCAAGATAAGGCTGGAGTATTTGGTCCCAGTGTTGGAACTCATTGAGGTCAAAGCAATGAATCAGAACTAGGATTATTAGGAGCAGAGCTTGAACAGAGATTGAGATTGTGGGATTCAAATCAGGAGATGATGGGATCTAGGTTATACCTGTGCTCTCTTGCCCCTTGTCCCCTTAGAACTCTTAAGTAGTTATGATTTAGCACAAAATTAGTCTGTGTGTGGAACTCACCCTGTTTTCTGTTTCCTCATTCCTTCAGGAACCAGTGAAGACCTATTCCAGGACTCTGAGGGGCGGGAGGGATCTGAGCCAATTGAGGAACACCAGTTTTCAGACCTAGAGGGATCTGACGATGATGATGACAATGAAGATGATGAAGATGAGGAGGAAGAGGAGAGCCAAGATGAGCCACCTTTAAAGTTGCCAGAAGTCACACATACCGCCCTCCCAAAGCACTCTTCAGTTGGCTCTCTGTCTTCTCAAGAGGAAAGCACTGAAGCAGCATTGTCCTCAGCCCAAGAAACTGTTTCCAGTAGCCAACAAGCAGGTGAAGGCCACCAGACCTCCTCCTCTGGGCTTGAAACAAAGTGGTCAGCAGACAGCAGTGACATTGCTGTGTGCCACAGCTTCTTGAGTCTCCGCAGACCAGCTTTGACCTCCATGGAACAACTGGCTTCAGCTGAAAGGGAGTCTGTCACAAGGCCACAGATGTCCTTAGCTATGGACTTGTCAACCTCAAAAGACACCTCCCCAAGAAAAAGGTGGTCTCCGAGCCAGGACTCTGGCAGAGCTGGTGGTAGCAGCAGACCAATGCTATCAAGAAAGCACCTATTAACCAAAAATGAAGCTTCGCCGAAACGATTTTCACCAACTGGAGAACTGTCTTCTCTAAGGTGTCTGTCTCCAGGGAGAGGGTTGTCTCCTTGCCAGCATGTCTCTCCCAGGAGGGAGGCATCTCCATTGAGATGTGTGTCACCAAGACTTGAGCTGTCGCCCAGCAGGCATCTTTCCCCAAGAAGAGAGTTGTCCCCAATAGCTTACCTTCCACCAGAAGGAGAAGTCTCCCCTGTGAGGCACTCGTCTCCGAGCAGAGAGATGTCATCGGTCAGATATGTATCTCTGAAGAAAATGTTGTCTCCAGGCCGTTCAGAGTCACCTAGGTATCCATCCCCTGGGAAAGAGGACTTGCCTGGTACTAGCAAATCAGCAGCAGATGACAAAGTTCAAAGCTCATATAAAGCCCAGCATGGAATATTATCTTCAATGCCTCTACCTCATAGGTTCTTTGGCAAAAACATACAGCTCTATGAGTCCAAGCTGGTAAGTTCTAGTCCCTCTTGTCCTCCAGTCATGGTATTACCTTCTCTGGTGTTTTTTTTAATGAATGTTGCAATGCAAAAGCTGTCATAGTGATCTAACTGTGATTGACATCACAGCTGACCCAGAGGAAAGTGACAGGAAACAGCAAGAGGTTTTACACTTGCTGTCCTTGCCCTTCTCAGCTGAGGAGAATTGTCCCTTTCCTGAGGGATTATTTACTCTCCCTGATCAAATCAGTTCTCAGTCTTCCTGCTGAGACAAGCAGTAAGGATAATCTCTTAATAATGATTGTAGTTGTGCTAAAGACTCTTTTCCTTGCAAATTTCTGACTCATTTCTTAGTGTACTCTAGCTGGCATGGACCTCGAACCACAGGCAGTGATCACTGACCTGAACCAGATCTGAACTGGTCAAGATGAAAGGTCTTGTATCCTATTACTGACCCTGTGCTGCCTACACATGCAGACAGCTTTGTTAGAGTAACTGCTGAGAAATGTTTGTTTGGACATCTCTGATTTCATCTCCCCTCTCTCTTCAGCATGGAGAGGTGTTTCCCACCTTAGCAGATAGATTATTTAATCTATCTGCTGGACATATCAAATCCTATGGGTAAAGGAAAAATTCGTGTTCCTCTCAACTACAGGCAAATTAGACATCGTTTTTTGTGGACATTAAGAGATCTCCCACTTCCATTTCTACCAACTGACTCTCCTGTAGTCAAGAGAGAGGCCTTTATGCAGCCTCTCAAGACCTGTATTGGCAGATGCTGAGCTAGGTCCTTCCCAGAATAACCGTGCTGCCCTGTGTGGATTCCTTCTGTGTCTGTGCTGAGGTGCTGAGGTCCTTTTGGTGCTACCTTCCTTCTGCTTTGCAGTACGTGTGGTGGTCTTACCTTTTCAGAACCATCAGTTACCCTAGAATCTCAGGGCTGTAGAAAGTATAAAATCAAGTTGTTAATTCTGGTCCTTTAGCTCCAAAGCATATTCTATTAGGAATGCTACAAGTAGAATGCTACTACTTGTAACTAATCCCCTAAACCACATGAGGAGACAGTATTTTCCACCCCTGCTTATCTGCCCATCCGCATGTTTATATTTACAGTTCCACACACATACCTTTTTGCTCCATTTTTCTGCTCTTTTTTTGCACAATCCAAGACCCCGCTGTTTTTTTTCTAATGTACTTCCAAAGCAGCAATAAAGATCTGAACAGGAAGCTTTCCATTCAGCAGCAAGATGGATCTCTGGAGTTTCATTGCAAAATTATGTTCTTTGTGAGGATAGAAGAAGAAGACAGGGGTTATCAGATCCCTGAATGAAGCTCCCTGGCACATCTGGTGCCCTGCACATTATTTGGACACTTATATGATCCTAGCTGTAGTGTAAGGTCTTCTGCTAGGTCTGTGCATCAGACCTCACTCTCACTGTCTCTCTCCTCACCAGCTCCTGCAGTAGGTTGTCCCTCCTCTTGTTTGTCGCACAGCTGAGATGATCTGTACGTGTTTTCCTAGCGTCCTCGTGGTGACTTTGCAAGAGTTCGTGTGGATGAGTGAGATTTAGCATTTGTTTGAGCTTGCAGATGCTCCCCAGTTCAACACCGTCCTCAGAGGCTCTGCTGCTTTCTCCCTCTACATTTCTCTTTTGCTGCCTCCCTGTGCCACCTCTCCATGAGACCCAGCTGCCAGGTCAGCTAGTTGTCCCCTGTAGCACACAGAAATATGCTCCCCAGTCCATCTGCAAATAGTATAGTGAATCCCATCTCAGTGGAAAGTTTCTTGCAGTTCCTGTTGCTTCCTCTTCTTGGAGCCCTGTTTAGAGGCTTAGATATACCCTCCTCACTAATGAATTCATTTCTGTTTAGCCACATATCTCTCCATGATGCACAGTAGGAAACTATGTGATTCACCGAGAGAGAAAGAGGAAAAGGTAAAAAAAAAAAAAGGGGTCTTTAACCCTTCATTTCTACAGAGCACACTCTGAGGGTGGTGGTGGGTACCGCACCAGTGAGTGTACTTGGTGGAAAGTTAATATTGCCTACCACTGGGAACACAGGCTCAGTTCAAAACATCATTGTAATTAGCAGCTGTAATGCTGCCTTAAGGAAATACAGTAAGAATAAACAGCGTTGTTCTAGGCTCTAAAAAATAACAATATACTGAAGTGGATCTGCAGTGGTTCTGATCACAGGCAATACTGGGATTCTCTGCAGGAGGTTCAGAGCAACCGTGCTGATGAGCCAAGCCCAAATCAAAACTCTGGATCTCATTCCCCAGTAGATCTTGTGCCTGATTGCACTTTGAAGCCAAATCCTGTGGGTGGTTTTACTCCTTACCCTACAGGGGTGGGGGTCCAAATCCTCCCCAGTTGGTTGGTCTCCCTTTACATTAGAATAAAGTGTCAATGAAACCCATCAGCAGTTCTTCATAGTGTACATTAATAATTGTGCTGTAACTCATGCATCGACCTGATGTGACTGTTTATTTTTCCCTGTCTGATGCAGAAGATAGAACCCAGAAGCCCAACATGCTCCCCTGGCGTCACGCAGCCCGTCTGCTCCAGACCCTTGCAGGCACCTCACGAAATCCACCTCCACGCGCCCAGCCGTGGGGAGGAGAATGTCTTCAGCCATCTCCCGTTGCATTCGCAGCAGCTAGCAAGGACCCCGTATCCGATGATCCCCATTGGGGGCATCCAGATGGTCCAGGCGAGGCCAAGCAGCCATCCCAGTCTGGTGCCCAGTTCGGTCGTGTCCCTGCAAGCTGGATATTTTGCATCTGGTGGCAGCAGCTTCGCAGAGCTGGGCCAGACGCGTGGAAGGGATGAGGACGCGCCGGTCCGGCGAGCATCTTCACCGGCATCCGTCTCCCCCGTTGCAAAGGTTTCCAAATACACGTTGTCCCCAGAGTGTACAAGCAGCGGTTACTTAGAGGAGAAAACAAGGACTAGTGAGCTTCAGCAAAAGACAGATGAGGAGGAATACAGGGTAAAAATATTCGCTGAGTCTAGCCACGTGAAGCAGGCTCCCCTGGAGAGCCCCAGCACGGATTATGAGCCCTCTCCAAAGCCTTCAGCGAGCAGGGAAGAAACCGGGAAGAAAACGGTCCAGAAGCAATGTGGCAGCTCGAGCACTTCTTTGGAATCATCCTGCACTTTCATCTCAGATGCCCCCTCCCAGGCGCTGGACAGGAGCAGCAGTGCCGGCTGCCTCCCGGAGCCCTCCTCCAGCCACCCGCACTCCCAGCCCTTCCCTGGCAGGAGGAGAAGCCTCTCCGGAGAGCCCCGTCCCCACGGAGGAGCCCGCGGGAAGGGCAGCCCGCACGCCGAGCACGCAGATGTAGGTCAAACTCAAAGACAGGTGGATGAAAAAATGGGAAGTACTTAAGCCTCCACCATCAGTTCCACCTTTAGGCTTCCTATGTAAAATCAACAGACATTTTCAACACTATTTCCTTTAGTATAATCATCGCTATAAAGAAGCACTCTAGTGAATGACCAAACCCATGGAAGATTCCTGGTTTTCTTTGTCCCAGTCTGGTATTATCTCCACATGTATGCAGTTACTTGTGCCTTTTTCTATACCTTTTGTTGCTTGAAATGTACAAAAATGTTTGAGGCTGTGAATATTTTTTTAGAGTTTTTTGGAAAGGGGGTTTGTTAGACCTTGTCTTTTTTGCCATTTAGGTGTGCGTTATTATGGGCCTGAGAGATGCGGAAAGGAAAGGGTAAAGCATTTTAAGAGGAAGAAGATGCACTGAAAACAAAAACAGAAAAAAACTTTTTTATATTGATTAAATGATTAAAAAAAAGAAACCAAACCCTTGCTCCTGTGTACAGAAGTTTATGATTCATATTTATTACATGCTTTATTTAATTCTCGCAAAGTGCTTGTTTTTTTTTTCTTGCATCCCTCTGATTGCCTATCCTTGTGCTTTAAACAGTTGAGACTGCTTTACATTTGAAAGAAAAGAAAACAAAAATGTGTTTATCCTGAATTTGTAAATGAAACTAGCACTTCCTTTAGGAGGGGAGGTTTGTTCGCCTGCCAGAGAAATTGCAACATGAGCAAGCGGATCTCGAGCATCCCTCCCACCTGCAGAACCCATCGCAGCACTTTTTTTTTAATATTAAAAAGTAAAAAAAAAAAAAAATAAAAATAAAAAAAGGGGGACAAAGATGGTTCTTCTTCAAAGATTTACCTGCGAGAACGTAGGAACGTATCGAATGTAGACCCAGCGCTGGGAGCGGTGCCTCGCTGGAAGAGCCGTCCTGGCGCTTGCTTTAACCCGGGCGCACGGCGTGCCGCGCATCGCCCCGTGAAGTCATGCCTGTGCCTGCGAGCCCCTGTTTTCTGGGGTTCAGAAGCCCTCTGCAAACACCCTCCCTCGGTGCAAACAGAACTCCCGCCCAGCCTTTCAAACGTTTTTTCTCCACGTTCTTGGTTTTTTTCAGTTTTGGACAAGCTGCCCCCCAGCGCATCCCCGTGTTGCTTTGGGTGAGCGATGCACACCTGCGGCTCTGCAATGCGCAAGGGTCTCTGTGTCTTTATTTTATTCTTATTTATTTATTTAAAATGTGATGTTGCAAACGTAGTCTTTATTGTGCAGGAGGGCCTTTTTTGTTTGTTTTGTTTGCTTTTTTTTCGGTGTTTTCAGGTGAAAAAGTTACAATGCTGAGTGATTAGTGTTTGAAATTGGCTTGTTGTGCATGCACAGTAACTTTTTCCAGAGCAAATTTTTTAAGTGCGACCATCCTTATGCGGAGCAATGGCCTCTACTGCCAAAAGATACGGTACCAAATACAGAGAGACTCAGTGGAGTCATTCCTCTCTGTCACTTTAACACACTTTTTAAAACACAGATGTTCATTACGTGTTTGCCCTACTAGACAGCAGGCTCTTTACTACTTCAGAGGGTTTTCTGGTCTATAGAATCTGTACAAATACTTTTTTATTTTAACAAAAAAAAAAGAAGAAAAAAATTATAAATATTTAACCAGTGGACCAGTTCTTTCTTCTTTCAGAGCTGTTCCAGTTTATCGGGTACGTAATAAAGTTTTTAAAAAAAAATAAAAGAAAAAATAAAAAAATAAAAGAAATCAGATAAAACCCTGAATGAGAACATATTTCCTTGGCAGACTTGATGAGCTATGAACTGTTCCCGTTTCACGGGCAAATAATATAGATTTTTTAATAATCTTCTATGAGTTTTTCTTTTGTTGTTGTTCATTTCTTGTAAAGGGAATTAAGTGCAAAAGAAGATATCATGGAAATAACATTAAGGTTGTGACATTGACCAAAACAATATCCAGAATCCATTTCTACCATAATTAGCACTTTTATCAAGTTCCCTCTCTTCCCGTTTCCCCCTGTTTCGGTCCCAAGCTTGCAAGCAGGTCCTGCCTTCAAACCTGGCCAGATCTCATGGCAGGAGCAGGGTCTGCAAGTTCGATTTCCTATAAAAGCTCCATTTGGTAAAATTCACAAGCACTAGGTTAAATCCTACTCCTTTTGATAGGATTTAAGTGTATGCTTAACTATAGCAATGACTGTTCTGGGGAGCATCCTCAGAAACCATCTGCCTCTCCAAAAACGGTGCCAGGGGTGAATTTGCGACTTTCTGCCGCTTTTCTGCCCTTTGTCACACTCTTAACATTATTCCAAGGTAGCTTTTGTATTTAATTTACATATATATATATATATATATAGACGAATATATATATATATGAAATATATATTATACATATATATATATTTTATATATATATATATAGGTCCTGTACATAAAGTAATGCAGCAGTTGTGCACTCAGTGTCCTGCTTTTATTAGGTGTGTTTGACATTAGCTTTGGGCTAGATCAAATCTGCTCAACTCCCTTCCGTAACTCTGTTTTCATTCTTGACCTGATGATACTTGCCATGGTTGCATTTTTATTTTTATTATTTTCCCTGTTTGGGGATTTTTCGCTTTTCTGTCTTTCCCCGACACCTCCAGATGAGCTGAGGTTTCCGCACCCGCAGGAGAGGGTTGTGCAGTGCTCCTGCTGCCATGCCTGCCCTCAGCGCATCCAATATCCAATATCCGAGTTTTGACCCCATTCCCAGCGGAGCAGCTCTGGGTGGGGCGCGGCGGGGAGCAGCTCTGGGTGGGGCGCAATGGTGCTTCACGCTATTCCGGGGGCAATACTCTGCCTACGGCCAAGGCGGAGGGGATCACAAATACCGGAGTGATCCATAAGGGCTAATTATCACACTGGCAGCTCGGAGCTCCCGAGGACAAGCATCCTCTCCCGCTGCCCCCGAGGTGCCCTCCCAGCCCCGCTGCAAACCACAGCATCACCTTAAGCCCAGATTTCCTAGCTCCTGCCCCAAAATACCGGTGGCTTTTCCCCGTTTGTAGTCCCCCAGGCTACTTTGGAGGAGCAAGCGCTTGGCATGAGCCACTTAAAAGGCACCGCTTCTGTGGTATCGCTCGGAGTGCCTGTTGCAGCTGGAAAACAGAGATGCTACAGCCCGATTTCCTCTGATTTTACATGGGTGCTGCAGGGGCAAGCAAGTTGGACACTTTGTTGTGGCAGCTGGCAGTGCTATTTTGCAACAGAATGCATGAAACGAGCAAAATTAAAAACCAAAGCTCAGACCTCGCTTTGCATTGGCAGGTGAATCTTGTGAGAGAGGTTTATCATTCAAGAAGGCACATGGCTGCCTCTCTATTTTTGGTTATGTAACAACTGGTTAATCGGGCAAAACCTTCTCTTGACATTCCCTATCCCCAGTAAACTACAGGATTAGTCGGTCCTTTATGGCACGCAGATTTTCAGGCACCCGGGAGTCATTTTGGGGGCAGAACTTGGCCCTCGCTGTTCAATCTGGGGAGCCGCTGCATTATAGACCGAGCCTTGTACCCAGAGCTAACACAGCACTTAGGTGGGGTTAAACTTAAGCATTTCAGGAGCTGCAGTGATTTATTTTGTGCTTTAAGCTAAGCATGAATTTAGCTACCTTTTTTTTTTTTTTTTGGTCAAGGTTATGGAGCTCAGCCCTTTGCAGGACTGAACAGGTCCTGGGAGGAGGAAGAGGAGGAGGAGGAAGAGAGCAGAAAGAGGAGAAGGAGAAGGAGGGGGAGAAGGAAAAAGAGGAGGAAGAGGAGGAGGAGGAGGAGGAAGGGAGCAGCTGGCTCCCAAACTTGCCCCAGTGCCTTGACACAGATCTCCATCAACTCTAATTACGCGCAGGTTGTTGGCTAGATACCCACAGATCGCTACAGGAAATTCCTAAAAAAGCAGTGATGAAGTAGCTGCGACTTTGCAGCCGAGGGCTGGAGAATGTATTTCTCCACCTGGTCCTCAGGAGCGACGTTTTCCAGCCGCTGCAGTCGTGCTCCTCTATCGGGGCTTGGGGCCTGGCAGGTAGAAGCGGAGGGTTTGATGGTCCAGGTCCTGCTGGAGTGACCACCAGTTCCGCCAGAGCCTGGCTATAGGCACAGATGGACACTTCTGCCCGCATATTCAAATAAATTCCCACCAAAATAATGACTAAAAATCCACAAAAAAAGCTGATTTTACCTTAAGACATTTTGCACTTATCCCCCCCCTTTTTTTTTCCTTTTAAATCTACAAAACTAGCATCTGAAAAAGCAATATACTCAGTCACACGGATTTCATTAAAATTACTCTATTTTTTTATGCTGAATCCTAAACAGTTTGATCTAGCCCTTTTCTGGTGTTCTGGCAATATTTTTTTGTTTTGTTTTGTTTTTTCTCCTTTCACTGATTTGGTTTCATCATGTGCTTTTCTTTTTTTTTTTAATATCTCCATCTATTGCACAGTATTTACGAATAAAAGCATATTGTAAATTATTTGCAAAAAATAAAAAATAATTAAAAAAAACAGTCCTGGTGGCATAAAACCAATCTGTTTTCATTTCTGAGATATGATGGCACTTACGATCACTTTAGTAAATGTAATGTAAAAATAATAATAATAATGTGTACGCAAATTTAATATACATGGTCTCATGTAAGATAAATATTTGCCTTTTTTTCTAAAAGGTGTATGTATTCTGTAAGTGGAATAGTCTGTAGAAAGTTTCTATATGTTCTTAAAATGGCAATACATTCCAAAAAGGTACTGTAAATATGTACAGCATACAATGTAATTTGGTAGTTTTGCCTGTAATTTTATTTTAACTCCAATTTCTACACTTGCATCTTGCAATGTCTGTATGGTTATATCAGCGCAAAAAAAAAATACAGGTAAAAAGCACAGTCTGATGTAAAAAAAACAAAACAAAACAAAAAAAACACAAAAAACACACAAAAAAAGGAGAAGAAAAAAAATACTCAGTATTTGATGTTTGTGACCCTAATTGTAAATGACATCTGTACTGTGAATGAGAAGTTTTTACAAGTATAATATTGCCTTTACTACAGCTCAGCCTGTCTGCTCAGCCTGGGCATATTTTTAAAAAAACAGCATGTTGGAATAAATTTTAAAGTCCCAACATATTACGATGCGCATGACTGGCAGTCTTTAATTTTTTTAGCCACTCATTTTTCCAGTGCAGACACAGCCCTTCCAAAATCAAGGAATAAAATTGGGCCAGATGGGTGCAGAACCGCAGGCTGCTCCCCACTGAGCTGCCGCCGTCGCGGCATCCCCGTGATGTCCAAGAGCTGCCGCTTGCAGAAGTGCCTTCAATAACGTCATTTTGGATGTGTTTTTTCCATGCAACATAACTGGGAGAGTCCTGGGCACAACGGATGCTCAAACAACCCCTGCAGGGTCCTGGCACAACTCAGTGCACAAATGTGCACCAGCTGTGGCCACAGTGTTTCAGTTAGGTGCAAAGGTTTGGGGTGTTTCAGTTGCTTTTTTGGTGCAAAGATTTTCAAGCCTGCAGCTGGCCCAAGCTCCATCCCAGTGTACTCACTGCCCTTCCTGAAAGGAGTGCCACCTTTGAAAATAATAATCAAAAAATAATTTTTATATATAATTTTAAAAATAATTTAAAATTTGAAAGACTGTAATTGCCCCCTGCAAGCTGTCCTTGCTGCCTCCAGCCCATCCTTCTCATCGGGCTCCAGCAAACCCTTTGGGGCACCTTCCCACTTACTCCTCTTTGCCCTGCTGCTGCCACTCGTCATGCAACATGGGGGACATCCGCAGAATGGGTCGAAGAAGGGAGTCGCTGTTTGATCTCTGTGTGACCGCGCGGCTGTGGCTGTGGTGGCCTCAGAGCCAGCTGCCCTACCCTGCTGTGTCCAGCTTTGGGGCCTGCAGCCTTGGGTGGCCTCTCCAGCCTAGGGTGGCTCCTCCAGCCTTGGGTGGCTCCTCCAGCCTAGGGTGGCTCCTCCAGCCTTGGGTGGCTCCTCCAGCCCCGGTCTCGGTCTCATGCTGGCTGGATGAGGGAGGTGAGGGGTGGCGTGTGGAGGCTCATGGGGTCCCTGTTCAGCCTCACGAGAGCAGCACTTGTGCATGAACGGGCTGGAGAGCTGCTGCTGGTGGTGGTGCCTCCATCCTGTACACTCCTCCTCGCAGGCAGGCAGCCTGCAGCAATCACTGCTCTTCCCCTCATAGCTCACTGTGGGGAGCAGTGGGTCTGGCTATGGATGGAGCAGGGACACTGTTCCCAGCACCACTGGCAGGTTCTTGCTCCATCTCTTAGTTTCCATATCACACATAGCAAAACCAGACTCTCCAAAAGGCCATGAGATGAAAGATGATGAAAGATAAAGCAACACCGATACCTAAAGATGCACTGCATGATACACGGTCACCCCACAGTGACTCTCCCATGCCTGGAAAGGCTCTGGCTGGTGGGCACACCTCGAGCCTGCGTGTGCCCCCTCCTGCTGTCCCCAGTGCCCTGCACAGCACTTTGAGGGATGCAGCACGTGGATCCACACATGCAAGGGCTCCGGGGGCCAAGGGTAACGTGTGACAGTCAGGGCTTCGGGAAGATTGGGTCATTTATTACTCTAATAACACCTTGTATTTCCCTTTATGCTAGTTGAAGGCAAGGATCACTGGCTGCAGGCCAGGGATGGTGACGTTTGTTCCAGACACGCTGCCAGTCCCTCCTGGTGTGTGCTTTAGCCTCTGAATGGAGGAATCATTTTTCCTCTTAAAAAAATAAAAATTACACCAATGCTTAAATCCAGAGACACTTTAAAGGCAGCCAGAGCTGTCTGGAGAATGCTGCAGCTAAATCCCGCTAATCTCCAAAACCTGGAACCAATTTGGTTTACACAAACCTCCAGAGTGGCTCTGATTAATCAGGTGTCCCAAAAAACACAGTCTCCCTAAAGTTTCTTTGTTTTCTAGACCCAGACATGAGATATTTCCTCCCCTGTGAGGCCAAATGTATCATCGACATATGAGGCATCCTTGTGCTTGTCTTACAGCCCGGTTCCTCCTGGGAAAGGCGGTTGCTAATTGCCGTGAGGAGGAAGGAAGGCTGTGAGAACCCTTTGGAAGGAAGCTCCAAACCCTGTAGCTCTCTCTGAGAGTCTAAAATTTCCCTGGTTCTTTTAAAATACTCAAGTCATGCAGCGTAATGGTCTTTTCTTCTCCACTGTCTCAGTTTCAGTCTCCAAGCTGCTTGGGCCCAAGAAGAGGCCTGCGCTATCACCATCTCGGAAACCTCCAATCTGTCTTTAGACTACAGCTCTAAGCAAAGGTTGGGTTTGAGCAATGTGTTTTAGTGAGAACGGCCTGTGATCTGTGTGTCCTTCTATTCTGGAGAGTTAAGGAAAAACAATAGTCAAGTTTCATTACTTTGGGAGGGCATGGCTCAGGGTCAGTCTCAGGAACCTGCAAATACATGGCTTGAGAGCCTCAGAAGGTTTATTCCTAGCAAGGAGGCTTTTAGGTGCACCAGGGACACCCCAATAAATCTGTCCCCTTCACCCCAGGATGCCACGCACGACTCTGGGCCAGACTAAGATGTGAATGGAAATGAGCTGCGCCTGCGTTTAAAGGTGTGGTTCAGTTGGGAATTACTGATGAGAGAGAAAATGAGTAGAGACTTTAACAAAAATGTCGCCAGCAGTGGCAATTCACCTATTTTGAATAACGCTGTGTTAGTGCACAGTGTTACCCCAAAGGATGGGGTTGTCATGGGAGAACTAACATAGCAGAGAACTGGGGCAGAGAGGGTAGCAGGGGCTCCAAGGAAATGTGACCAGACTGCAGCCAGGATAGGCAGCTCCACAGCAACATCCAGTAAGTTTTCAGTTGTTTTCTGGTTGTTTATTCCTTTGAGCATCAGTGCAATGGAGTGTGGATGCTCCCTGGAGCAGGAGATGGGTGGACCTGGTAGACTTCACTGGAAAAGACAAACTGATAAAGAGCCACTAAGAGGAGTGTTGGTCTTGGGTTCGGGCATGGAGGGTCTGGACTGAATGGAGCCCGCACAAAGTATGGATAAAGGATAGGAAAACCCTGGGGTTTTGTTGCTTTAACTTGGCATCCTGCATGCCTCTGGGTGTCGAGGTATCACCCTGTCTTGAACGGGCTGCTCTTTAGCTGCTTGAACTGGCTGCCAGAAAGAAAAATGTCTTTGAGGTGCAAAAGCAGCTGGCCGAGAGCATATAGAGCAGGTGAGCACAAGGGCTGCGGGGCAGGGACAGCTACCAAAGGGTGACAGGGCTGTGAACAGGGACAGCTGAAGCCTCTCAGGGTGAGGAGAAGCATTGCTAGGGAAGGAAATAGCACCAGGACCAAGGCAGGACCGTTGGCACTGTGCAAACCCTTTGCAGCCCTGGCTCTGCACCTTCGGCCCCAGGAAATGCACTGATGCATGCTGATACCTCCATCCAACTGCTCACATGTGAGACAAAGCCTCTGAAAGACACAGCAGCAGGACATGCCATTTTCTAGTTGAAAGCAGGGGGCTACTGAGGGGAGCCAGTATTCAAAGTCTGGCCTTTGGACTCCTTGCATTTTTCCTGAATATCTTCCTGATGGGTGCTCTGTTGCCCGTTTGGTTTGAGGCACAGCTCTGTGGTCCTGCTCCCCCAAAGAATGAGGTTCACCAAGGCCCAGGGAGCTTGGGGCCTCCTTAACCTGCACAGACAAAGAGAGATTTAAAAACTGGAGTGACAATCTGACCTCTCCTTACATACCCCCACAAGCACTGGCTTGTGAGTATTTTATCTTTTTTTTTTTTCTTTTTTTTTTCTTTTTTTTTTTAAATTTTCTTCTATTTTAATTGTCTAATAGAGCAGCAAGTTCCCAGAGTGCTAATGAAGGGGGTTGTCACCCAGTAGGTCCCCTTTGCCAGCCACGTCCTACATGGAGGAGCTGTAGGTCACTTCCACAGATGTCAGGAAAAAGGACTTAAATCTGGAAAACGAGATGTTGTCCTTGCATGACAGGCACCTCCTCCTGATGTCATGGCCTTTGCTTGGGGTGCTGCACGCTGTGGGGGTCTCTCAGGGAGAAGGGATTGTTTCCAGCCTTGGGACATGATGGGGGACCTGAGTCTGGGGGTTCCTGGGGGTCTCTAGATCGGGCAGGGAGATGGGATGCCAGGAGAAGGGGCTGCGTCTGCGCAGGCACCCTCCTCCAGGCAGGTCTGGCTGTTGGGGACGTGTGAGTGTGTAAATGCACCCGGGGACTGCGGCTGGGACCTTCTGCAGCCCCCGCACCACCATGCTGGGTCAGGAAGAGAAGGAGGATACAGGCAGGGCAAAGAGCATGTGGTGGGTGAAGCAAATGAATGCGTAAGCTGGAGCCTGGCTGCAAAGACCAGCCCTGGGGACAGCTCAAGACATGAGTGTGTCTGGGGCCAAGCAGAGGCAAAACGACTGCATGTGACAGGAACAAGGGGAAGCAGCCGCCCCCTTCCCCTGCCCCTCGGGGTAAACTCGGCGTCCTTCCCTCTGCAGCCAGATGGTCCAGGGCCTGGAGCTGTGTTTTCTCCCAGGAGGAGGTGATTTTGATGGGAAAGGCGGCCACGGGCTGCTGCTTGTTGTTATGGCAACGGGACAAGGCTACCGAGAGCGGAAAAGGGGAGGAAGGGAAGGAGAACGGGAAGGCGGCGGAGAAGGGCTTAGCCACATGGGGGTCAACAGCAGCGTGGGATCAGAGTGCAAGGAGTCCCCCGAGGTCTCCGTGGCCATCGAGAAGGCATCAGCAGGTTTTGTGGGTGGACAGATCTTCTCCCACAGCTCCCATGCTGCTGTAGAAAAAAAAAAAGGGAGACAATGCTTGCATTTTGGAAGCCAAAACATACAGATATCGTGCACATATCTACCAAGATCTGCATGGCGGGACCGAGCTACAGAGAGGAAGTCATGCACGTTGTATCAGTCTCGAAGCTCTGCTGATAAATACTGCAAGGGCACTTGTGAGGAGCGCTGGCAGGCAAAGCATGACTTCATTCCCCCTTCAGATATTTCTTGGACGGGTGGAAAGGCAAATAAAAAATCACCTAATAGCAACATTTGTGGCCAGATGGAGTCACCATTGTCTACTCGCAGCCTTTCAGACTGAAAACGGGGTCAACTTAAAATCAAGGGATGCGGGAAGCTGTAAGGTTAATTCCAAAAGCATTAGCTTTTGCTTTTCATTTTAATCAGGTGTCTCATCATAGACACTTCTTTATAAAGTCCCAGCTCCTGGATGCAGACGATTAAGTGAAAACCTTGGCTTTCTTCCGTGAAAAAAAAAGATGCAAACAGCTCTGTCCTCTGAGTTATAGAGGAAAACTTGGAAGTGTGTTCCCTGGAGCTCGCCGAGAGGATTAATACATGAGCTAAATGTATGATTCTGCTCTTGTCTTCCAGGGAGACTTGGGATATGTCCCACAGTAGTGCTGTCTTGACTCCTCTAAATGGAGTTTTTCAAGATCAAACTGGAAAAAGCCTTGAGTAGCCTGGTCTGTCCTCACAACTGACCCTGCTCTGAATCTGAGACCTCCTGAGGTCCCATCCAGCCCGTTATCCCGTGAGCAGTGTGTACGTTAATGCATAAGGACCAGATTAAGGACTTTCAGGTACACAGGAACTATGGGGAGTTCAAGACTTGTCAGACATGGCACTCAAGTCCCTGTATCCAAGAGCATGGGAGACTTGAGTCAATCAAATCCTACAGTCATTGGCCTCTGCAAGTCATTGCATTAAAAGGCCCCTGGTAACTTGCACTGATGTTGCACCTAGGGCCAGATAACCAACTTAAAACCTCAAAAAAAGCCCTCCTGTGAGATGAGTCATCTTTATTCTTCTTCAAGAGGATTATAGAAGAGAAAGAGTTTCAGCAAGAAGGGGTGGTGAATGAGAGCATATTCTACCCAGTCTACCCCAGTTTGAACAGTAGCTTGAAAGCCAGCTTAGGTCACAAACAGGCCTGTTTCTTCATTTAAAGAAATGCAATGTTCCATTAGGCTAGGAACTGAAACACTCAACCCTGCAGAGAGCAAGGTTGGAATTGCGGTAAGCATATAGCTAAATCTTGGGTCCTATGAACATGTGAGCCCTGGGAAGGTCCCAGATACATCTGTACCACTGCTAGTCCTTTATTATTTAGCCTTGCAATGTATTTTATATGGAGACTTAGTTCCTGGAAGATTGTTATTCACTGAGCATCCAAATTTAGTAATAAAGATTTCTAATTTTTGTAGCTGTGAAAAGAAGCTGGAAAACATGGCCTATCTATTTTCTAATATACATTATTTTCTAATATACATTAAGTAGGAAGTATGTATATCTAACCTCCTGACTTTGGAAACTTCACTCACAGGACTTGTGAATACATAGTGCCAACAATACCATGTCTGAACACAGCTCCAGCAAAGCAGATCTGTAAGACCTCTGTAGCACATTATGATATGAATTTATTAAAGACGTCAGGCATTCTTTTGTGCTATGTGTTATGCTAAAGGAAGATCTTTTAATGTTTTTTCATTAGCTCCATATAAATGCCTTTATGGTTTGGGTGCCATGTATCACATCATCATGGATGTTCACATCATCATGTGAGCATCCAGGCTACTGGACAATATTACAAAATCATGGAATAGCTGGGGTTGACAGGGACCTGCAGAGTGTTTACTCCAACCCCCCTGTTCAGTTTGGGTCACCTACAGCAGGTTTCCAGGACCATGTCCAGCTGGGTTTGGAATATCTCCAAAGATGGAAACCCCACAGCCTCTCTGTACATCCTGTTCCAATGTTCAACCACCCTTCACAGTAAAGAAGTGCTTTCTTATGTTCAAGTTCTTCTGTTTTGATTTGTGCCTATTGCCTCTTGTCCCATCTCTGGGCACCAATGAGAAGAGTTTAGCTCCATCCTCTTGATACCCTCTCATCGAATATTTATAAATTGCCTGTCAGGAGACACGCATAGTGAAAAAAAAAGGAGATAAATGACACAGATAAGGTATTTGGGATACCCAAAGAAGAGGATAGCTGTTATGAATGGATGGATGGATGGATGGATGGATGGATGGATGGATGGATGGATGGACGGATGGTTGGACGGATGAATGTATGGACAGATGGGTGGGTGGACCCTATGATGGAGACAGCCTGCCAAGTGTGGGACCATCTTGCAGAGCAGCAAGGGCTCTGCTCACATCTTTGAGGTACACACAGCAGAAGAGGTTTAGGTAGAGGCTGATTTTCTCTTGGGACACACAGATGGACCAGAAATACTCTGGAGACCCTCATGTGTTATTTTGTATTCTTGCATAAATCTCTGTGAGTGTAACTCATGTCTCACATGGCACCAGGCACTGATGCTTTAAATTTCTCCTCTCACAACCCAGCAACCAGCATGAGGCTCACAGGCTGCTCGCTGCAGAGAAAGTAATGGTTACTGCTAACAGCAAACCCATCTGCCCGGTGCTTTTATATATCTTACTGGAGACCTAATAAGCACCAAATTGGTGTGTGATTTAATGAGTAGAGCTTCAAAGGTGTTGTTTCCACACCTAATTCACTCATCCGGACTAATAACCTAAATGGGTGGCATTTTTTATTTCCTCCCAGTAATTTATTATTTACCCAGTTGTTTTACAGCTCGTAATTTAATAAGTGCAATAACCCAAGGGTACTGCTTCAGGAAAGAGGATAAACTGAGAGATCCCACAGTCGCTCCTATAAACTGCTCCAGTGGACACTGCAGGTCCCATTATAACGTTTTAGCCCTTTCACGACACTGTCCAGTAAGGGATTTGGTGTGCTGAGCTTTTTCAGACAGTTTCCATCTCCAAAATGGGCCAGTAAGCTGATAAAATGGAAAAATGGCACTGTTGATTCTTCTCTTGTGGGTTTGTATTACACAGCCTGGCTAGATGTCAGTCTGGACAGGCAATAGGGCCAAGGGACACGCAAGGGGAGCAAAGCTCATCCCCCGATGCAACACATCTACCTTCTGGGCTCTCCTCTCTCCCTTCCCTCCCAAGGATGTGCAAGAGGGAGCAATTGCCTTGTCAAAGCTTAATCTCTTGCTGGGGGTTAAAATTATGGCCACAATACCCACTGTCCTCTCCGTCAAGGCTTGGGGGTAAATTCCAGAGAGCGACCTCTATGAACGTAGAAGACTTTTTGATCGAAGAAATTGAGAAAAAAACAGAAAGCCCAGAAGTCTCCAAGATCCTTCCTTGCTCCTGAGGGACATGCAGGCAGCTCCAGAAGGGAGGGAGAGAATAACCTAAAGCACATTTTGAATCTTAACTTCCAATCTGCTTAGCATGTAGGAATAAATAAGAGATTTTTTTCTGTCCCTACATTGCACCCGCGGCTTCTGCGCTGTCGGATCATCCAAAACTGTCTTTTTGCTTTTTTTTTTTTTTTTTTTTTGATGGCTTTATGCATCTGAAGCATCCTCTAAGTCACGTCGTTTGTTGGGTCTCCTTGCATGTCCCCAGCTATCTCAGTCAAGAGAAAGCTGAACCTTTCCACCAAGGTGTTCTTCATGTCGCAGGCAGGACTACACGGCGCTGCTGCATTCAGCTGTGCTTGAAGCGCAGTCTGCTGCGCCCGTAATGACACTGTCCTTCCCCTCACACATTTCCAGGGTTTCAAAGAACTTTTGCAGTCATTAAAGGGCTGCTACCCAGAACCCCGGAGGCTGCAGCTAAACTAAGCTTGCTCTGAAATGTTCCCGCTGTTGCTGTGATACCAGTGAGAACTCACAGCAGCCACTGGCCCTTTTATTACTGCCTAAACTAGCTCGGAGGTTAGGTCATTTTACAGATAAAGATTCAAGCCAAAGATTTGTGGCTGTGCTAGGATCCCATTGCTAGCCACTGGCAGAAACGCAGGTGCTGCTCAGGATTTGTTATCTCTTTTGCAAACCCTCTTTCTCCCTTTCCGCTCTTATTTAACCCCCTTTGGGCTATTCATCTTTGGTGCACTGGCCGGGCTCTTTCCAAATGCACAGCAATGAAAGTATAGCCGTGTTTTGTAGTCCACCCATTAATCAGGCAGCTCCACTGGAAGGGGAAAATCCTAGTAAACCTGCAGCATGCTCCCCTGTTGCTAATTAACATTGGAGCTATTTCCCTGTTTTTAACTGGGAAAATAGAAGCAATCCTAGCTTGTGCTCCAAAGAGCCACATTCCTGGCCCATGAGCTATTCCCCAAGGGCAGCCCTGAGAGCATCCAAGGCAAAAACTCTGTTCAGTTTTCCTGACTGCAAAGCTGAGTGAAAAGGGTCTGCATTTCCCATTTTGGACTGCTGCTAATTGAAGCCAGCAAAAATCACAGCCAGGCCTGGGCTCCCGGCCACAGGACTGGGCTCAGCATGAGCCATCCCTGGTCCTGGGGAGCAAGCAGAGACCCACATTTGGGGCTAAAGAAGCAAACGCCAGCCTCAATCACTCCCCATTCCTACATGAGGATGAAGAAGGGAGGGTGGATGGTCCTGCAGAGAGGTCTGCGTTGGCATGGACTGACCTGCTGAATTTATGTCTGCATAGAGAAAGAGATTGTAGAACAAAGAGGGCCTGGCTCAGCAGTCCCGTGCTCTGGCATGGATCACAAGCTGCAAGTTTGGTTAAGATCTTGCCACGCCAGACCTGAGCTGTGCTAGAGCCAGTAAGGCCTAAGAAACTGAAAAGTGCAGTCTGGAAGCCCTGAGCATGTCGGTAGGTTGGCAGATTTAGGGCTGCAAGGTCACGTGCCCTGCTGAGGGCTGTGGGTGCGAGAACATCAATGCCCTTAAGCAGTGCATTTCTCAGCTTTGCAAATCCAGGACCTCCCAAGGAAGACCCCTTGGCCTACAGCTAAAGCTGATTCCTTTTCTGGCCCTCTGTTTTCCACCTGTAACAAACCCCATGCTTTGCTCTGTGCATTACACCATGTACAAATGGCAAAATACCACAGCTGAGCACCACCTCCTGCTCCCTCTGGCATGCACGGAACTGGGGTTGTAGGGGAAGTAGCTAATGGATTCCCTTTTCTTCCATGGATGCCCATCTTCTGCCTCTGATTAGTAAGAACAAGAGGGCACATACGTGTGTGCCTGTGTGTGCATCCTGCTGGGGCTGTTGGGCACATGTCTAGCTGTTGAGGTCCAGGCTGATGTGGCTGCAGGAGGGCTGTGATGGCTCTGTGTGCGTGCACGGGTACACATATGTCTGGCTGAGCCATGGCACATGCACATTTGTCAGCCGTGTCACTGAAAACCCTGCAGTGCCAGCACCTGGCCTGGCTCAAGCGGCTGCCTCACATTAGGTCTCCCAGCCCGTGAGGAACATTGCCACTATCTGTTCTTGCTGGGGCCATTGCATGCTGAGAGCAGCCTTGGAGCTTGGACTGGGACATGAGCAAGGTGGGACATAAGTTCGGCAGCCGCCTGATTCATGGGACATATAGCTCTGTGATATGCACATAGCTAGGGCAGAGCTAGGGGAGCAAGACAGAAGCAGCAAAGGGATGGTTTAAACTCATTGGAACTAGCTAGTGGAGATAATCAAGGCACTGGTGGTTATTTAATTACACCTGGGTGGAGTTTGTAGGGAAAAACACCCATGGACTTCTTGGGAATATCTTCATATCTCTATCCAGGGACCCATGGCGCTCTCTCGGGACCCATGGTTTTGCAATCTGGGCAGCTGCAATTAGGGCAGGTTGATCTGTTTGCTTTCATTTGGCCCTTGGCTACTGCTGTGTCTACCTGCACGACTGACAAACTGTGATGACTGCGGCAGTGGTTTGGTGGCATCGGCTCCAGCCCACTGAAACTAGGTGGGAAGTTTCCAGCTGGAACCAGCTAATTCCCACAAACTGTCTGGCCAGTCCCTGCTGACTGGGTTTGAGCTACGCCAGAGCACGATGATGTACCAGACCCACGGTGACGCACTGTGTCCCCAGTCTGCTGTGTCACTTGAACAAAAGGAATCTCGATTTTGGGTTCCCAACCTGGAATCCATCCAGATCTGAGTCTGTCACAGGTTTCCTTTCCTTCATTCTCCTCTTTGCCTGAAGACAGGCCTGGTCACCTGCCCTGGTCCCCAAGACCCCAATGCTCCAAGGTCTAGCTCATCAGCTTCCACGCTCTCACCTCCAGCCAGCACTTGAGCACTGCCTCCTGGCACTAAACATCATTAGCTCATGAGTGCTATGTACAGAAAAGCTAAAATCAAGCTAGACATAACCATTCCCAGCTCCACCAGCATCCCATCTACCTCTCGCTATCCTGGATATATTAGTTCATTTGTCCTTGCTTCCGCAGAGCGGTGGTGACGCTGTCGGAGCCATTACCATTTCAAAGGCTGGCGTTTCCTCAGGCCAGTTCCTGCTGTCCCAGGCACAGCGATTCCTCAGCGTCTCGGCAGGGTTTGCAGCATGTGCGAAGGTGGCTGCATGTGCCCTCCGGCCCCATCATCTCTGCCTGTCTAATGACTGGATGGTATAACAGTAGCGATAAGAGGGAATCGGATTGCTGACAGATGGTATTAAAATGAGCTTGCAGGAATGAAACATGAAAAGATTGTATTAGCGCGTGTGTGGGTGCCCATGCCAATTACTGCTGGAGTGCAGCCCTGCTCCTCGCAGCCCAGCGTCAGACAGGTGTGTTCAGCAAAGATTTTGCTTTAAGAGAAATTAATGATTTTTCTTGAGCACTCTTGTCTCTCTAATTAAATTGCCTGGGGATGTTGTCAGTCAAGCGGTGGAAGTTGCATTCATGCTGCCAAGTAGCCGTTCGGTCAAATGAGTGTTTTGTACTCAGGAAGGAGTCGGAATTGTTGCTGTCTCCTATGGGATATTGCCATGGTTCAGAGAGGGGGCTGAACAGGGACCTCTCTGTGCCTTCATGGTGGGGTGGGATAGGACCCAGGCCCCCAGGCAGGAGCACATCCCAGCAGGTGCTCATGGTCACACCAGTGAGAGGATTCCCCCAAGGAAAAGGGCCCTCCTGGAGCCATCTTCTCCCACGGGCCTCCCAGAGCTTGGCACCTGCTGGGGTGAGTGGTTTGAGGCTGAATGGAAGGAAAAATTGGACTAGAAACTTCTCTAGCCCCAGGGACATCTGAGCATGCAGAAGTCTTCCCTGGTTGTCCAACTTGCCCCCACTTGCAGCCTCACCACAGTGGTACTGAGCTGGGCAGCCCCCAGGCCCTCTCCTCACTTATATCCATGTTCCTTATAAGCAGACCAGGGCATTTCCCAAGTTTCCTGGCCAAACTGTGACCCATGCAGTGCTCAACCTGGCCTTCCTCTAACAACCATGCTGTGTGAGTGGACGGGCAAGGAGGGTAGGAGAAGGAAACTGCAGAGCAAGACAAATTAGGGCTCGTTTCCTTAAGGAAGTGTCATTTTTTTCCTCCATCTTACAGCCACATAGAATATAGCAGCTCCCTGGGAGGGTCGGGTCAAAGCAGGTTTATACTGCCCTAATACAAGACTGTTTGTGTTGTTTGAGCCCATAAGGGAGCCCATTAGAGTATCATACTTCTTACGGGCCCAGTCTGGCTGAAACCTCTAATTAAAGTAAGAATCTACTTAAAGTAGAGGGAGTCCAGATTTCAGAGCTTTTGTTTCTTACATGGTTCAGTCCTGTGCTTCAACACATCGCTTATTTTCCCAGCTATGAAATACCAACCATACCACCTCTGCTTCCAAAATGAGAGAAAAAGCTTGACACAAAGACGAACACATCCTGATGTCACATAGACCATTATAACACAGCTCAGAGCCAGGCATTGACAGCTGGTGCCACATTCCTGGGCATACAACATCACCAGCCCCTGCATCAGATCAGCCACCCCAAACCCTCTCTATTTTGCGTCAAGTCTCTCAAACAGCTTCGATTTGGCAGTGCAATCTCAGTGTTTTGGAAGGGGAATTATGCATGTCCACAGAGTGCCATCTAGTGGGATTTTATTTTATCATTCATATTTAATTAAAAAGCAGCATCTTTAAAAAAATACTGGTTTGATCATAGGATCAACGTGTGAGTGTGTAAGCATGCCTCTGGGTCAGAGAACAAATTAATGCAAATTTTCTCTATCATGCACACTCCTAACAGCTCCTTTCCAACTTACTGGGTTTTTTTAACTTTTTTTTTTTTTTTTTTTCCCATATCTCTTCCTTGCATAATGTCTGCATTTTTTTCTGGCAGATTATTGATCTTGATTTGGAGTGGAAACTCCACAGGGAAAACATTTCATGTTTTTGCTTGTATTTAAAGGACTATGCAAGTCAGTGGCACTACAGGGAGAATTAAGCTGACATAAGACCTAGATACTTTTGTGAGAGGTCCTGCAGAAATGGCTATATTGCCTCGATACCTAGCAAGGCATATCTGTGTGCCTCTCTGCACATATTCGGCGTATGTGTAGGTATGTGCATAATTTCTTAACTGCATGCTTGCACTGGCTTGAAAACACTAATATGTGTCACTGCAAACACATGTATGTAGGGGTGTCTGTCCTGCTAAGAAAGGACAATTCTGCAGTATTTTCAGAGGAGGACAGCTATAGAGGTAGGAAGAATTAGCGCTGTCCTGAGGGACAGATTTAAAGCTGTAGGAGAATTGGCCCTTTGGACTCTTTATTTTTGAAAGTAGGGAGGCCCCATAGACAATGTCCAGGGTTTCACTGGATTTCTCTGTCTCTGCCCTTAGCAGAGACACGTCACCTCCAGCACTTCTCACACATGGGCGAGTTAGAAGCTGGTCTCTCACCAATGCCTACATTTTCTGGAGAGTCTGTTTTTCTGTGCTGGCTGCAAAGGAGGACGGGGATTACGTATCTTCAAGGAAATGCGGGTGCTGGCGGTGTGTGAGCGCTCCCTCCTGCAGTGACAGCAGAGTCAAGCCAGCACCCACCAAGGGAATTGTCCCACTAAGACAAGCCGACCTCCAGATGCTGTCTCAAGCAGACGTCAGGAAGAGAATAATTTATCAAATATGTTCCAGTCGAGGGATATGTACAGGTGGCATGACAACTTGCTACTGTTTTTTCAGCTGCATGATGGTGCTTTTGCTGCTAGCAAGGGATTCACTCCCTTGGGGCCACGGCCAGATTATGGTGATCTCTGCATCTAAACGGCCACCAAACCAGATGGTGTTGACCAAGGAGCAAGCTGCTGAAAAGGACATAGAGGACAATGAGGTCATCTGCTCTGGGAGATTCTGAACCTGGACTTCCAAACTGGTCTTAACAATCTCGATAGCACTCATGTGACAAACCTATTGCTTGTCCCTTTTCTATTTCCATCACTACATGGACTTCAATAACAGGATGAACTACGTTAAGGAATATAATCTAACGTTTTCATAAAGTGTCACAGAGCAGTGTGGAGAGATGTTATTTGGTGAAAGACATTTAGATTTGAAAAATATCTATTTTTGTGATAGAGTAAGGAGGGGATGGCATTGCAGCTGCGGCATATTTATGTGTTAGCAGCCTGTTCATGGAAGCAAGACTCTGTGGCCTGAGCATTTAATGTAAATATTTAAATTCATATCTACATATGCATTTGTACAGATATATGATAAATGCTCATACAAATATGTACATTACATAAATATATGTGCGTTATATGTGTGTATATATAGACTCATAGCATATATACACACATTATGTATACAATGGAAGGAAGGAAGGAAGGAAGGAAGGAAGGAAGGAAGGAAGGAAGGAAGGAAGGAAGGAAGGAAGGAAGGAAG
>JAWLRI010000564.1:900576-921191 GCA_034781795.1 Crypturellus tataupa | reverse complement strand
GAAGGAAGGAAGGAAGGAAGGAAGGAAGGAAGGAAGGAAGGAAGGAAGGAAGGAAGGAAGGAAGGAAGGATATCTCTTCCCAGACCAGTTATTCTGTCTGTCAAGATGTCAGCCTTATCAGCATTATTATACTTTATTCTTTCCTTACATAAACCACCACTCACAAAAGATAATCAGAGTTTTGCCTGAGGAAGAGCTGAGCAAAGCCCCAAGGAGCTGACAATGCAAAATGGCAGGTACCTAGCAATTTTCCTAGCCTTATTTGCACACTCATCACAAGAATAGCTGTAAAATGACTACACCTGTATCATTGGTACCCCAGAACACCTGCAGCATCAAAATCAAGGACTGTCTGTATGGCAATATGGGTTGCCAAAAATTTAGGTTGGTAAAGCTTTGGAGAGTCAATGCAGGTCACTATGAGTAGTATCCTCTATGTCCTTTCATTGTTTTGCCTTCTATCCATGACAGTCCCATGCAAGAAGTACAGAAAAGCTTTGTTGTGTCTCAGCCCCAGTTGGAAGCTTGGATCCTCAGAAGGGATCACTGAGCTGGGAAACATTTAGCTTGGTTCTGGCTATTGTCTCCATACTTTTGGCTGCTAATGTTCTGCCTTATTTGCTGTGATTCATCCCAGATAGTCCTGGTGCCTGGAGGAGGCTTGCTGTGAAAAACTCCATGTTTATTCACTGGATCAGCCTGTCACGGCACTCAAGCAATTCCTGCTCGTGTATCTCTTGTAGAGGAAGAAAAGAACAGTTGTTTAGTTTATTCTAAGTGATTTCCCCTTCTCAATGAGGCTGATAATAACTATACCATGGCCTGGTGCAGATAGGGAGAAACAGTCACATACTGCAGGAGTGAGTCACCAGTCTATCGTGGCCACCACTTTTGGACTTGCCAAAAGTATCTTACAAGGTCATCACCTGAAATTATTCTGCCTTCCTTTAAAACTACACCCAAGAGCAACTGGACAGCATGATGCCACAATCACAGGGAAAATATCCTGATTGATGAGTTTCGCTTAGGGATTCAGACTGGCCTCGTGGTGTGCTCCCTCCCTGGTGGGCCCACAGCCATCTGAACGGCCTCGCCTCTTCTCTCCGGGAGAGCCAGGCTTACGGGTGCAGTTTGCATATGGCTGGCTTAGGCTATTGGGCACGTGCCATAACCTGACACACTGTTTATCTAAAACATATTCCAACTTGGACCAGTCTGTTTTCAAGAGACCTTGTCCACAGCCAACATGGAAGCAGCAAAGAGGCCCTGTTGGGAATTTGGCCCAAACAAAATCAAAGTTGCTGGTGGCGATCCAAGAATTTTAATTGATTCTGCCAACATACACACCCTCAGCACTCAAAGGTGCTCAGTGTTGGCCTGCATGCTCAAAATCATGCCCCAGGGACCCTGCTAATGTTGCACTCTGTTTGCATTCAGAATACCCTACGCCAGGGATTAGCTTGGGACCATGGTGGAAGGAATTTGCTTGACTCGAGCTGACAGCATCTGCTTTCATGAGAGGGTGGCGTGTGACACAGAAAAGCATCGAGATAGGATGCAGATGGTTATTAAAGACATAACTGGCTTTGCTTTGCAGAGCATGGAAATATACAATATTACCACACCAACATTTTAGAGGAAATGGACCACTTGATAGGATAAGCTGCTCCCAAACCTACCTTGGACAGAGGGTGAAAGCATCTGAGATGGCTGTTTAATGTACTTGGACCTGCACACCAATATCCCCAAACCACGCTGTTTCATTGGTGTTTTCTGTCTGCTATATCCAGGGGCCTGGATATTCCAAACTCAGTGAGGGAGTGTTTTGTAGCCATTCTGCACTGGCATGGACAACACAGAGAAGGATCAGCCCTAGGCTGCCTGGTATTCTCTCCTAATTAAGGCAGGGATGAGGGAGTGTGGAACTGGGCCCAGATTTGTTAACTCTAATTAACTTCCTTGACTCATCCCTGTTCGCTGTGCATAGTACATTGGTGTCAAGCTCCAGTCACTGCTTCACTTACTGACCCTCCAAAAGCACAAGAAGGAATGAAGGGAAAATGGCATTATCTGAGGGCTCCTTGGCTAGGGGAATAAAGCAGTCCAGAGGGGAAGCAGCGATTGCTAATCTGTATGCAGCGTGCATGTTTATACTGGGTTAGTAAAAGCAAGTTTTTTGCACAGGATATTTTTCTCCAGCCTCGCCTGAGCGAGCTGAGATCTGGTGGTCACGACGGTGCTATTTGAACAGCCTTTGTCAAGTTGATTCTGGTCCCAGTCCAGAAATCAGAGAAATGGAAAAGAATGGGAAAATGAACAAAACTTCTGGAAACCTCATATTAATCAAACTTGGTGTGACAGGGGACCCTGGCAATTGTTTCACTGCTTTCCTCCAGTAATTTTTCTGCCAGTCTCCTGATGCTTCCGTTCTTCTGCATGAGCTACTGCTAGGCCAAATCAATGGTCCTGTGGGAAAGGCTGAGCTTGGTAACTGCCCAGTTTTCCATGGATTCTTAGCTGGTGTCTGTGCTCTCTGTCTCAATGCTGCAATACCCCAATTTGCAAATGATTCCAGTGTTTCCTTCCTGAAAAGTAGAGCCTGCAGCCCCAGAAAGTTGAAGCCATGCACCATGGTGGCCTCCTAGCCTGCCTTGCATCGCGGTGATGGAGCAAGCAAACAAAATGCGTGCCATCGAGAGAGGCGAACGTGACAGGAGCGATCACTCACATGCCACTCTGCTTGCTCACCCAGAGTAAGCAAGGCAGAAGCTATATATAGAAGTGAGATTGCTAATAACTGGCACAGGAAAGTCTTCAGCGTCTCCATTCAGTTCGTTTACATCTCCCACAAAGAAGACAAAGCCTCTTTGAAGGGCTGCCAACCTGCTGCCATCTGAGTCAGTCACTCGCAGCCACAGCTTCCAGTGCAGCAGCTAATACCAGATGTCATGCGTGTTGAGGGCCAGTTGCACAGCTCGGTTGCCTCCAGGTGAACTGCTGAACCAGGGTCATGGTAATGTTGCTAAAATCAACATAGGGGCTCTTTGTCCCTCTGTACATTAGCAATAACCCCAGATCCTCAGGGTATGCCTGAGGTAGCAGGGAAGAAGTGCATTTATGTTTGATTTCAGGGCTTCCTTTGCTGATTAGACTTCTCAGGCCAACATTGAGCTATCCCAGGTAATACACCACATGATAACTAAATGCCTGAAGTTTTGTTGTTGTCCACAACAGGAATGTACTTTAAGCATCTGGCCATCTTTGACAAAGTAGTATTTTCATTATCATGCCAAAGTAAATTTTGTATGTCACAGTTTTATGCAGTTGCTTGGTAGTGAAATGTAAATAAATCTTTGGGCAATAAGAATGAATATTTTCACCTGAGTGTTACCCTTGGTCTCTTCCATGGGGCATCTCTGGAAATGTGAGTAAAAGGCTGGGTACAGTATGGACAAAACACGCGCTCTTTCTGTCCAATTGTTTTTTTCAGGCTCTTTCTCTGCCATGGTGCAGGAGAGCTCTGCAGAAGATGCATGATCAACCTGCAACAGCCTCAGTGTGCTCTGCAAAGGTGACAGTCACACCAATCTGAGATGCAGCAATTATGGAGCAGCAGTCAGATGACAATAACTTTCAGCCCTTAAGAATGTGGCTGGAATTACACCTGGTGACATAAAAGTGAATCCTGATAGTCCTATTGCAACCACTGCCCTATCAAACAATGAGGAGGCAAATGTGAGATGTTTTCTGATACAGAACCAAAAAACAAGGTTATTGATATAGGAGCTATCATGAGTGCAAACCACAAGTTCCCTGGTGATACTGGACAAGTGACACAGAAATTGAACTACAAAGTTATTTTGGTGCTTGAGGCAGTATTCAGTCTACCAAACTTAGGTGTCTAATTCAGGAAAGGCCTCTCAAAAACTTTATGCCTCACCTAGGGTAAGGAGAAACAGTTGACCTGAAATAACCATATCAGTCAGGATAGACGCAGTTGTCCTTGAGGATCTATAGAAAATGAGACAAGCAGCCTATTTTTGATCTTTGTCTTTCTGTGGATAGTGCATTGCCTAAGTAATTCCAGAGTACCTACCCCTCCACTGAGAATATACTGCTGAAATGGTAGTTGTCTTCATCACCTTGGAGCCAGTTTTACTCATGCTTGAACATGGTGACAAAAGAGTAGCTGCTGCCCACCTTTTATATGGTCATGTCTCCAATTATACAGACAGAGGGGAATAGATCTGTTGTTGCTGTCCTCTGTCTGCTCATTTTTCTTTTGCAGTAGACAAAAAATAAGTAAAATAAATTCCCTGGAGCTGGGCTTGCATACAATTCTGCCCCCCATGCAGAAGAATGTTAAACCTTGTAAGAATTTGTTGTGTGGTTTTCATTTTGTGCATATATGTCGTGTATCAGAGAGTTGTGCTTGTTAAGATTTCCTTGAGTCTCTGAGATGGTTAATCTACAAGTAGAGCTTTTCTTCCAACTTCTACATGGAAAGAGAACAAGAGAAGTTGACACAATCAAACTGCAAGTCATGGTTTAACCCCCTGAAAGGCATCTGCCCAGGCTAGCTGGAATCGAGGGTGCAAGAGCAGTGTACTGTGTGTGTAGGTGGTAAAAGACTGTTCTACCCTACTGTTTCTGGCAGTGAATGATAAGAAAGTACAACTGACCCTGGTGGTGCTACTAAAAGTCTGTACCTTGTTTATGGACATGACCAGATTTTTTCTGGGGTGCTGATTTAGGAATGGTTGCAATGCCAGACCATGCACAGGTGAGAGGAGATGCTGACGGTGATCGATTGAGAGGATGGAAGTGTTGACAGAGACAAAACCGAAATCTACCCAGAGTCTAACAAAGGTACAAGGCTGGAGCCACTTCAAGGAGTCATGGGAGAGGCCACTGTATTGAACCTTCTTTTCTCTGACCATTTGCCAATACATCTCGCAGATTATGGCAGATGATTTGGGCTTTTAGCTGCAGCAGGCAGCAATTTTCCCTCCTGCCTGGCCCACACTTCCACACCTGACTGACCAGATCAAGGATCAAGGAGTGCAAGACGCTGATCACTATCTAGATGGGGCAGCTTGCTGGAGGAACAAAGTGTGACCACATTCCATTGCATGGGGACTGCCCCAACAGCAGACTGCAAATAAGAGTAAAGAAAACATTGGACATGTATGTATGAGACTCCTAGTGGGTTTATGCTTCTTCCAGGTATCCCCTGCGGACCGATGTTTATCTTCATAAGATTCTTTCAGCTGCACTTGCTCCTTCTTAGCTTCCCGTGACCCCAGGCGTTAATGAGCCTTTGACTCAAGCAGCTTCCATTTATCAGCCTCCAAAGAATTCCCCCCTACTCTAATTCAATGAGTTGAAGAAAAGTGCTATAACAGGACAGAGCAACTGATTCATGCCCCACAGTTGGCATTCCTGCAGCCAGGAAAGCTCCCCCTTGGTGCTCACAGGAGACGTGATTTCCTGCAAGGCAATACCTTTCTTATTGAGATGATTGTTGATAACACCACGTTCAGAGACCTTGCGTATGTTGTGGCAGGAGTGCACCTACAGAACTGTTCACCTCCCTGCTTGGAGAGTTATCTAGTATGGAAAAACTGCTGAGTGAGAGTAGGAATCAGGCTGTTGAGGAGCTGAAGCTGCAGCAAGGGCAGAGATCATTCATTGGCGTTCATGTGGGACACTGTGCATTGGAGGAGGTGGCTTTGGCTATTTGAGCCTGCCTGAAAGGAAGGAGGTTTGTGGACAGTTTACAGTGGGGCCAGCAGAGATGCAATGTCCCTGCTGACACTCAGACCAGTAACAACAATTAGTAAAATTCAGTGTAAATAAAAACACCATGAGCATATGTAGCCCAGTGGCAATCCCTGATTTATTTACATTTCCTTTTCACATCCTTACCACTCTTCTTTGTGGCCTCTGGGAAAGAGTACTGCTACTATCCCCTTGTCACAGCTAAAGGACAGAGATACCCAGTGAACCTGTGGCAGACCCAGAATTTTCATTTCCTGGGCAATATTTACTGATGTCAACAGAGTTCATGTCTGTAAATTCCCAGTTCTGGAAACTCATTTTAGAGGAATTGCTGAGAGCAGACTCGTGGAGGAGAAGCCATAACTGATTAATAACCTTTTAGAAAACAAACCAGGTTTATTACTCACTCTTTGTGAGAACAGCAAACAAATTCAAGATGATAACAATGGTGTCCTTCCTTCCAACCTCCCTGGCGCTCTTTGCTGTAGGAACATGACTCTTCATGTCTTCGTATGCTGCCCTTTGCACTGCAGCAGAGGAAAATCTTTCACTCAGTCACAGTCTCATGTCTGCAGAAGTTCCCTGAAGTCCACCTGACCCTTTGAGCAAGTTTTGCTCCTGGTAGGGCATTCGTTCTTTGAGAGAAGTATTTAGGCTGAAATAACCTCCATAGAACCACTCATCTTTGCAGTTTCCAAGGCCTGGGATGGGAGGCTTTATGAAGTGTGTCTGCACACCAAGGATGCATCTGAAGCAAGCAGGGGGTCTAGCCCATCATTGCACTCTGACATGGTAAGGAGCTCAGACTGCAGCTGGGAGATCACAGCCCAGGCTCTGCTGTTTCCCCATGCCCAGCAGACCTCCAGTGAATGATGCACAGCGTTTCACATCCTAGCTTCGTGTGTAGGTAGAGGTTTTGTTCATGTATCAGTCATTCACCTGGTCATCCATAGGAGCCTTGTGTCAGATAACAGAGATGTTCTTGCATGCGTAAGCGGAATCAAAGTCAGCTGCAAGTTCTCTTCCTGCTGCATGTGACAGCTACATGCCTCAAGCAGTCATCCCTCTGTGTGCAGTAGTGTCAGCTCTACTCCCTTCTACCTCTTTGTCAAGCTGCAGGGCTTTGGTAGAGGCAGGTTTATGATGGGATTTAGGCTCTGTTAGCTCTGCCTGTTGTAACCTCCAAGCAGCCTGGCTCTTGTCATGGAGCTAAGGCGTTCAGTACTACTTGGAGATGATCAGCAGTGAAATGGAGAGGGTGTCTCAACTTTTGCTGCTCAGTGGTGAAGGGAATGCAGAAGTACTACAGGGGAATGCAGAAATACTACAGGGAAACTACAGTCTCCTCCAAAAGGCAGAGGTCCCAGCTTTGTCACATATGCCATGTTCAAGTACAGAACAAGGCCCACTTTTGGACAGGGCTTTGTGAAGAGCTGTTTTCCATCTCTATTAACTAAATGAGCATTCTGAACTCTCACTTAACCTATTAGTGACTAGGAGGGAAATTGTCATCTCTTCATTAACAGAAGGCTTGAACCTGGGTTAGAAGCAGCATGGGAGAAGGGGACAGCATTCCCCACACCTCACCTTGCTGAGGCCTTTGCATCTCTCCACCCACTGGCAAATGCCCATCTTCCCAGCTAGCCTTCCTGCTCCTGCTAGGAAGCCGAGGGAGCCCTGACGGCTGCTTTGCCTCCTTGCTGGGCCCCGGTGAGCCGTGTCTAGTCAGTGTGCTGGAGAATCCATGTTGCTACAGGTGAGCGCAGCACTACGTGGGTAATCAATTATCTCCCTCGCACATTGTTTTCATTCTTCGCCTATGCGCATTTCCCAGAGAGCTGATTATGTCACTCATTAACCTTCCAGACCCTTTATTTTCTCTTTGAAAAGAGCCGGCTTTTGTCAGGCCAGCACGTTCATATTTCGGCTGAGCTTCAAGAACAAAGAGTCCCCACTAATTCCTTTCTGCTTAGTCATACCCGAGTCACGTAGAAAGCTATTACCAAAATTGGTACAGAAAGGTTGCCAACCACCGAGCTCCAGCCCAGCTGCGTGTGGTGAGATTTGCATATCAGTGAGCTGGGGAGAAGGCTCAGTGCAGGCAGCGCTTACCGCAAAAAGATGTTTTTTGTTCATTTCTGCAAATGAATGTTTGTAAAGTCAGAGCCTTTTCTAAAACAATAGAGATAATCCTCCCAAAGGGCCTGTCCTCTCAGGAGCTTTTATCCTCTCTCAGCACTTCTGTCAAGGCCAAATGAAGCTGGCACCTCGGTGGATTAAAATTCGTTTTTATTTGGACTGACCACACGGAGGTATTTGTTCCTTGACAGCTGAGGAACGTGGCTCCACGTCCGTTTTCACCCCTACGTGCTGCAAACATCGTAGTGGAATGATGCTACCTGCAGCCATCCATCTCGTACCTCTTGCATGACTGCCTGAATCCAGCCAAGACTGAGCACACATGAGAGCAGCAGGGCTACAAGGGGGATGGAGGATGCAATCCTGGGCTAATCCTGGGTACTGTTTCCTTATGGAGATGGAGCCAGGGTAGAGGGGTTGCTACATATACAGGCTGCTTAAACCTGTTTGTGACTCCTTACTTTGCTTGGTGGGGATCCCTGCCTCCCATCAGCAACCAATACCCCAAGCAAGGAGGTGCCATCAAAAGCATGGGATATATAAGCACATATATATAACAATATAGGGATATATAAGCAATACAACTGAATTATAGGGTAGCTATAACAGATCATGAAGCAGCTCTGTTTCATAAGTTTTATGCAGAGTGAATTCCTAGATAGCATCTCAGCACCAAAGATGCACAGGTGCTCTATGAGATAAAAGTCAGGCCATTGCCATCATCCTACAAACAACCTCAGCGCAAGCTCCTGTTCTTGCGCAGGTGAGGAGGTTTGAGGTGCTAAAGAACTGCTCTTACCATAATGCTCCAGAAGATGCTGGTATATTCTGGAGTTCTGCTGTCTTGAAACCTCCTCAAACTCATTTCAGTAACAAAAGCACTGCCTCCCAAGGCCCAGCCACACAGGGTATTAGTGGAACAACTCCACAGCTGCAGAAATAGTGACCCTGTGAGCAGAGCCATCTAACATACAGAGTCAGTCTCAACCCTTGGTGTGGGTGTGAGGGACATCTTTAAGCTTCTCTATAATTTACTGTATTCTTTGTCATCTAGGCTTACCTTGCCATGATGCAGCCATGGATATGTCACCAAAAGGTACTCCCAAAAGGTACAGGCACATTGTGCTTGCAGCCTTGGGTTGGGATCACCCTTGGAACACCCCAGGACACAAAGTCTGAAGAAGAGCCAAAGGGCTCGGTGCAACATGCCCTTGCTAGACAAACCCTTGTGCTGTGTAAGTTTGTGCCTTAGGGTTGCTTTGCAGAGCTGGGTGCAGTATGCTCCCGGTTGCAGTTTCACTGTCCGCAGCAATGTGTACTCTCCATGAATTGTCATCTGCAAAGTTACTGTTAAAAGTGCTTAATGTTAGCTAAGGTTTGTGTTACATCATCATCTGTCTGTCTGTAACATATGTACCCTTCCTTAGGTGGCATCTCTTATTGGTATCTTGTCACCACGTAGATGAATAAGATACCTCCTAGGACTGCCACAACTCTTAATTTTCACACCTGGAGGAGATCATCCTCCTAGTTCTTCTGGACCTGCTCATCCCTCTGACATAGCTAGACCAAGGCTTTGCTCTATCATGTCCAGACAATCACAGCACAAAGAGGCATCTGCTGCTACACGCAGTTAGCTGTGCAAAGCAGTCTGAATTAAAAAGGCCTGGGCATTAAAAAAAAAAAGCAAACCAATATAAAAATAACAAAAACAAAAAATGGTGACTTGAACAACTGCCGAACCAGGGCACAAAATGAATAAGCCAGACCAAAGCACTTAGCAGCCCCTCTCTTTGCTCATCACTTTGCAGGTCAAATGCTAATGGCAGGCCCAAAAGCTATTCATGAAGGACTCCTTTCCCTCTTCCTATGCACAGTCACTACCATTAGGACTTGCTGAGTGCAGGTCAGAGCACCCAGAACTGTGCTAGAAATTTCACTGCTCTCAGTGGAACTTTTTCCACTTTTTGTACTAAGTCAGATCAAAGTAAATCTTGGAAAGACTTTTCTCAAATTTTGATTTATGTATGTAAAGGATAGACCTTCCAAAAGCAATAAGTAATTTTAAATGCCTTGATTTTTAGATATCCAGTAATTCAGAAGGATGTTTGCACTTCAGAGGGGGTCTGTTGTTCCTCTCTAAACACAGACTTTTTAACTTCCCACCTCTTGACTCTCAAACCAGTGTCAAACAGACTCTACAATTACTATAATGCTGCAGATAGTCTTCCTGGTAGAATCATCTTGTCCAAACTTTTGGTGTTCTTTAACTTGGGCCCTCAAAAATGTCTTGAGTTCTGAAGAGCAGTGAGTGCTACCATCCATGACACTTGTCTCTGCTCAGATTTCTCCTTTCTTAGCTCTAGCTGACCCCAGGAACCAGGTGTCCTGCACATGCCATTCCAGTGGAGGGCTTTGGCTTTGAATTTCAGCAGTCTCACCCTTTGGTGAGATTACAAAGTGGGAGATATTCCTATCTTTCCTTGAAAAATCATCTGTGAGTGGTAACACCCTGCTACCTTCCATTTGCTGTCCAGCTATGCATAGCATTCTTATAGACACCAACTTCTCCCTGCACATTTGCCTGTGATGGAAATGGTGTTTTATCATAATTCATTGATGACAGTGACTGCTTCTAACCTTCTCTGAACTTGTGTGGTCCTGTTTGTCCCCACAACCAGTCAACCTTAGAATGGACTTGTAAACACTGCTCTTCTGCTCTTTAGGCTAAAGATTTCTTTATGAGATTTGCAAACAAGTGAATGTTGCATATGGAGTTCTGTATGTATTAGGTCCAATGTCTGCAGCAAAGTTAGATTTCAAAAAATTGATATTTAGAGACACGGGCAACCAATTTATGCTCTCTTCATTGCAGATCATTAGAGAGGGGGCACCCACACACTCTCACACATGCACCCTTCTCTCATGAATTCTACTTTTGTTCTTTCTTGTTTTGTTCTCTTACACAATAAAAAATCCTTCTGGCTCGATGCACTTTTGCACATCGTGTGCAGAGAAACACACATTTTGCCAACAACTCTTCTGAAGAGACACCCTGCAGGGATATCCTGTCTGCACTTTTCCTATCATTAAGCAGAGGGTGGAAGTCTGTATTTGGGGAGCTATCAAACACCCACTCTGTTTGCCACTTTGCCAGTGTTATCAGTGTTTGTCCCCGTTCTGTTATGTCCTTCATTGTACTGCTAAATTCTTTTCCAAAATGTCATAAAACAACAGGGACAACTCTGTTGTTTTAAGAAAGAGGAGAACAGGCTGAGTACAGTGGGGAATGTTTACACCATGGGGATATGCACGTATCCCGTGTAGGATGTCTGCCACGCAGCAGCAGAAACCTGATTTTTAAAACAGGTCTGTGGTGTAGACAGGTTTGTGTGCGCTCCTTTAGGGGAACGTCAGCACATAGGAACCTAAAGAACCAACAGTGTTAGGTGGCGGTTGAGGTTTTATGTTTCTCAAGGATGTCTACATGCTGGGCTTGAGCACTTAATCCCCTCTGGATTTAGCGCTTTGGACATGGTGAGTTGCTTGTGCACAAGCCCTAGAGAGACTCTTAAACGAGGCGTTCCCCACTTTCTGTTCTGTTGGCAAGACCTGATCCATTAGGCATTTGCAGAGCTTGCCAAACCCACACAAAAGACAGCAGAGACGAGCCCTCAGACATGTGTGTGTACGAGCAAACTCAGAGACCGGTGGCTACAGCACTTTCCTGGGATGTGGAAGAGACCAAGTGTGAATAACCACATCACCTATTTCATATTGGGGCTATTGAACAGAGAGCCCTCTTGGTAGGAGACAGTCAGGTTTTCTGGGCTAGGACCTTCTTATCTCTCCTGTTTTGTACAGCTAATTAAATGCTGATTAGAGTCTTGAAAATAAGCACCTAATGAGTGGGCTCCAGTGAGATGGGAGGGAAAAAAATTCTTCTTCCAGGAGTCCATCTATGATGAGAAAGGCCTGATCAGTTTTGATGTTGAGCTTATGGAGAGGATTCACACTTAATAGCTTGACAGCTACCTAACTCCCTTGTTAATATTTCCTACTAATGTAAGGAATTCTCTATTCAGGCTGGTTCTTTGAGTCCTGACTCTCCTATAGCCACACTTTCAGGATTTACTGTCTGGCACAAAAAACTTATGAAAATGCAATTTCAGTTCTGAAATCAATTTTCTCTTGCCACAGTGGCATTAAAAAAAAGAAATCCATGATTTTGCATTGCCCAGAGCCCTGGTAGAAGTTTGCATCAGAAAAAGCATCTGAACTCAGTTTTCCAAAGCAGCAGGGGTTTTCAGGACTTTATAGACATCAATTTATCAAGTTTAACTATTAATGTGTGTCATATTAGACTTACTGTGGAGAGAGGAATGAAAGGACATGGAAATTCGTGTCTGTGGGAGGCCCATGAGAGGCATATCTGCCTTATGACCAAGCCTAGCTAACTCTGAGCTTATTGCAGAGGATGCTGAGAGGGATTGCCAAGAGATGTTGTGGAGTCTCCTTCTCTGGAGAACTTCCAAACCCGCTTGGACACAGTCCTGTGCCACATGCTCTAGGGGTTGGACTAGATGACCTCTAGAGGTCCCTTCCAACCTCAACCATTCTGTGATTCTATGATTGTCTCAGGACTACAAGGAATCAGGGTTGCTTGGAGATCCAGCTTGGCCGGATGCAGGAGCACCCCGGTCTATCACTGGTGGACTGAACTAGCTCACTCTATCACCCCACGTCAATGACAAATTGTGTCTATATTTGGGCTTGAGATTTCCCCTTTCGAAGAGCTGCAGGGCTTTGTCTCAGCTTGGACATAAAGCGAACGGAGGATGAACAGAAGCAGGCAGGAGACTTGGAATTGCTCTTGATGGGCAGTGTGATGTAGCTTTGGTGGTTGCAAAGAGGGATAGGCCTGGGTTGATAGGGTCTGGGGGCTTTTAGGGTTCTAAAGGCACCATGAAAACCCTCTTCTGCCAACCCATGCAGGACAGAGCTCCTCCATTAGCTGAAGAGACCTAGCGACCCACAGGCAATGTTGAGCAGGAGGAAAACATCTCCTCATGACTCATGCCAAGAAAACCACCCCATAAATGCAGAAGGGGCCTTTTGAGGAATCCCTGGGGTATAAACAGCCACTGCTGTGTGTGAGCGGAGTTCTCTCACCTTCTCTGTTAGACATCTGGCTTCTTTTCTCCCAGATTTTCTATCATCTCCAGTGACATGGGAGTTGGTTTGAGGCACCCAACACCGAACATGTCAAACACAACTAACTCTCGGCCTTCAGAGAAGAAAACACTGAATGACAACACAAGGACCCCTGCTCTGCAGCACTGTGTAGACCTGATCGCTGAGAAAAGTATGCAGACCCATCCTACACAGCCAAGGATTTTACAGAATACTTAGATAAAACAACCAGTAGCAAGAAAAAGGACAGGATTTACTCCTTTTTTTTTCCTTCTTTCTTCTTCCCCTTTTTCATGTTAGAAAACTGAGACAAGTTGGGTGTTAGAAATACATCCACTTTTGGTGAATTACAAATACAACCAGTCACAAGCAGTTGAGCAAACATTCTTTACAAATGCGTGGAGTATACTTAAACTAACAAATTAGCAACAAAACAAACAAAATCAAATAGTCTTATTATCTGACCGTCTCATTTTGACAGTTTGGAGATGATAATTTTCTATTTTCTTTCAAAATTAATTTCTAAATAAAACTCTTGTTTTACTATATTAAAACTATTTTAAAGGAGAAAAAAAATACAGCCGTTTGCTCAGAATAATACGTTTCTGAGACCTGAAATTATATTGCTAAATATATATATAAAATACAAAATTCCAAATAGTGGAATCATTTTCCACTATTCCATAATTTTATATTGGAATACAAAATAGAGAAATTTCTGGCAAAGTAGAAAATCTGGTTACAACCTCCCTCCATTGTGATCCCTCTGGATTTGCAGGCAGATACCAAGAGTTACAACATAAACCAGCTCCTAAGAATTGAAGTATCATGGCAAGCAGGTTAACCAGTAACTGAAATTACAGTCACATCTGTCCAAGGGCAGAAACATGCAGCAAAGAGACACTACTAACATAGATAGATCCCTTGCCAAGTTTGTGTTGTGATTCCTCAGTACCTCATTACTGATCCTTTAATTAAAATTTCTGGTAAAACCTTGTTGTTTCCTTTCCAAATTTATCTGCTACTGCATATTGGAGTCTCTCATCTCCTATTAAAATTGAAAATGCAGCAGAATGGAAACTATGACCTTCTTGGTTTGTTGGATTTTTTTTTAAACCAAATATTTCTCATTTCTATTAAAAACAAAGTGCTAAAAAGTTGCTGTGCTGATTAAACATTTTGATAGTGTTTTGAAAACAGAAAAGCATTTTGACAAAAGATTTTTTTTTTCAATAAAATTTTGAGTTTTCAACTAGAGAAGTGGGATTTTGAAACGAATTGTGGGCCTAACAGTTGAAATAGTTTTGCTGCATATGACAAACTGACAGCTTCAAAAAATGTGGGCTTAATTTCTTACTACACTCAGATATTTTGGGGAAAATTTGGGATATTCTTAAAGGGTTCAGTGTTCCTGCATCTGCATTTGTTGTTAGAAAAATATTTTAACCTTTTTCACTGCAGACTGCCTGTCAGGCACTTGTACATTGTTCGGTACAATGGGATCTGCTGTCTAGGTGGCACGAATCAATGCATCAATATATCTATAAACCACATCAATAATTAATAATTAACCACATGAACGAGTGCTGAGGTTTAAAGGGCACACACCTGTGTTTTCTCTCTGTTCTCTTTGCTTTTATTCAAACTATTTTTCATTTGTCTCCTGCTCAGTATCAGCTTTTGTCCCTGATGAATCTTTTCAGCTTCACGAACAGAAATTCTTGACCCAACTATCCCCATGAAAAGAACAAACTAGAATAATATTTCTGAAACGAGCATAAGGTGATGACTTATAGAAAGTAGATGCTTAAGGGCAGCTTAAGCTACATACCATGTGCTGGTGTGGTAAACCATGTATCCAAAGTGAATATTGAACACTGCTGCGTCTGCAGCCCGGAACACCCTGTCTCCTGCAGAAAGCAGTTGTTGTAGGGGAGCTAGAAGGGATCTTCCCGCCTATCCGGGTGGTAGGAACTCTACCGAACTTGTCTCAGCTGGAAGCAGCTTGGTTACACAAGCTTTTCTCATGCACTTGCTGCAGAGGATTGGTATCATAAAGCAGTTAGCAATAGAAGACAGCTCCGAGGTGGTGATTAATTACATTACACCTATTGTAATTATAAATTCCAGGTCACTCATCATCTGGAAATCAGAAGCAGTTCAACCATCAGGGTGGAGTAAAGGCAGACATCCATACTAAAGTGTTCCAATGAACACCCAACTTACAAGGAATGTCTCCATGGGGCTGTCTAAACACACACTCCACTTTTCTTGCCCTTTAGGCACAGAAAGTATGTAATCACACAGGCACACAGGACAGATCTGTAATTGACATTCAGTTTAACCCTATTAAAAACTTTCAGTCTTGCAAATATTTTCCTTTGGGGAAACCTTTCCATTCATAGAAAATGGATGAACGTGCCTTTGCTTTCCATTTAGCTAGCAAGAACCAGCATGGGAACCCCTACATTTTTGACAAAAGGACTAGCTTGTGCTAAAAAAAAATCATTAGATTTCTTGGTGTATGAGAACTGCAAGTTTTTACTAGCTCCTTCTCTGCATGAGTTCCCATACCATTATGGAAGGTGTCATCGGAAGCACCTTTTTTAGGATTTCAAAACAACAACTGGAAAACCCCTGTTAGATCACATCTGTGATCCAATATGTCACCTGTGGCATTGGCCATAGAAGACACTGGAAGGATGGGGGACAAGGCCTGTCAGAAGGGATAAAGTGGAGTCTGTTCCTACTGCAGGTCTCCACCACATCTAACACAACATGAGATTCCTGGTGCATGAGGTTGGAAGCCTCTTCCAAAGCTAATCATGCACTCACAATATTTCCATCTTAGCCAGTACCTTCCTGAACTTGGTTCATACCAGTGTCCTAGAGGCAATTCTTCCCATTCCCATCACACCCCTTTTCTTTTACCAAAGTACTAGTTATTCTGCTATAAAGCTAATGACACTTGTATAGCAGTGATAACCATCTCAGGTTGTAGGCAGACAGCCCAGTAAATTGCATGGATCTTTAAGCTGCTCAGTTCATTTCTCCCCCTTCCAGAGCACTTGAGAATCACATCTCCCTTCACTGCCCTCTAGGTTTTCATCAGCAGCTTATTGCATTGCAGCATTTCAGGTGCCTCATTCTGGCTGCTGCCTCAAAGCAGGTCCATCACCCAAGAAAGGTCTGGTCATTTCCAGGCTCCGTATCTTTTAATGGAGCAAGGTTTCTCAGGAAATTCCTACAGCAGGAAAACATGGAAAGATCTTGACACTCGTACAGCACAAACAGCCCCTCTGGGTATATTTAGGCATTGAAAATGCAGACCACAAACACACACAGAATAGGGACAAATCTGCAAATTGTGCATATACTTAGCTCTTAACTGGTCCTTTTCTTAAGGCTGGCTTGGTCTCATTAAAGATATTTGCTACTGACAGGGAAATATCAAGCAGTCCGACATCTCCCTCAAAGTAGCACCAAAATTCATGCAAAAAAAAGTGACAGTCCAGCCTTGCCGTGCTCCAACATTGAGACTGGTCTGCAGAGCAAGTCTTGGAGTGTGGAAGCAGTCTGCATTTGTGGTAATCACCAGCCTTATAACGACTGAACATTTCATATGCTCTTCAGGTCGCCCTCCACGGAGCTGTCCTGGTGCCAAAACCAAGAGAGGCTGAGGTCTGCAGCATGCCCTGGTATTGCTCAGTATTTGGTAGCCCAAAACTAGGTGGAAACTCTCCAAATACCCTTGTTCAAGGAGGATTGTGTTCCCTAAGCTCCCCACCATTCTCAGTACATTTGAAACTGCAAAAGCAATGCTCAGCATCAGTGCTGTGTAAGCTCAAAACCCTGGATAACTCACGGAGCTGCTTCCCCTTTGCCCTTACAAGTACCCATGTGTGCACCCTTGTGCACTGGATGAAGTACATTTTCCTGACAGCAGCGTTACTCCACAGAGATGCCTTGTTGTCAGCAGAAAGCAGAGATTTTTTAACAACTGATGCATCGGCTTGGAGGGCAGGGAGGGATGTCCCAAAGGAAACTTCACTTCACAGTGTCCCTTTCCTGTACTTCCTACCAGAGACTCAGTGGGGGGATGACTGAGTGCAGAAGTTTTCCTCGTGTACCCGAGACAAGAATTGCAATTATTTGCCGGGCTTCTCCTGGCCACGGGGAATTCTGACTCGTGACATCACTCCATTGTTCCCGGCAGTGCCAAGAACACGCTGGGATCCTGTCTTTGCAATGGTTAAAGCGCTTTCCTGTTTGTTCGTTCCCCGTTTCCAACCAGCGTGTTTCATGAATGCTGCACGGGACGTCTCTATTCTCGAGTTGTTTTGTCCCTTTCGTCATGTCGGCCTGGAACTCCTCACAATGAGGCAAACAATGTATTCCTGCAGGCAGAGGCAAAAGGGGAAAAAATAACTGCAGGAGGCAGAGCCCATCGCTGGAATTCAGGACCCAGGGAACAGCCCTGTGTGCCTTTGTTCCTCCTCTGGAAGCCGTGTTTGTGCAGTGCAGACCTGTTCCTTTGCTACAGCCAGTGGTTTCTCTCAGTGCCTTCAGCGTGGTGATAATGCTGCCTGGGGCAGCAGCCGCCCCTGCTCTTTTGGGGGGAATGGGGGCTGTTGCGGGACCAACGCAGCTTCCTTGTATCTACGAGGTCAAGGAGATGCTCTGCTTTCAGGCCAAGCTGAGTCCGCAAGTCCGTGACAGTGTTAGGACTTGAACACACTGCCTAAAATGAGCAGCTAGTGCTGAAATGACCATAGATAAACACCACAATTATTACTCTGTGGGGGCAGCTGACCCTGACGCAGCTGTTTCACCCCATATCTGCAAGCTTGTCTTCCAGACTCCAAATGTGCATGACTTGTTAAATCCATCAGACTTTCACATGGAAGGTCTATAGCTGCATAGAAAGCTCTCCAGGAGGGTCCTGCCTAGCTGGTCAACACAGTCCCCACCACATCTCTACTCTACGGGATTCTTGCATCCCTACGGAAAAAGGAGAATTTTGCCTATAGTCTCACATCCTTTAAGATCTTTGAAACCCCAGTGATTAGGTGCCAAACATCCGTACACAGGCTGGTCAGGTTTGTGCCTGCTCAACACCGTAGGGTATTTCCTGGAGCGGGAAAAAAATGAGTTCAAACTCCATTCAGTAGGCATATATGAACAAGAGGGTGTAACGTGCTCTATTTTCTGCAACAGTATAAATCAACTGGGATTTGTAAGAAATGAACAAAACAGAGTGAGAGAGATCTTGGATGACAGGACTGGTTTGTAAAGGTATTATTGCACCTGGCATTGAAAGCAGAAATCTGGGCACTTGACTTCTAGAAATGCAATAAGATCTTTACAGATGCTTGTAGCTTCAGGCACTTTTGGGAAATGTAAATTGACAAAGTTATGATCACATAAGGACTCTGGTAAAAAGCGACTTGAAGCCAGACCTACAAAACCTAGGGTAGGCTCAAGACCCCTCTTCTTTCCCAGGGATATATGGGGTCCAATGAGGCAAAGTAATCCAGGTTCCTTTCAGTAATTAAATCCTGGAAAGCCTGGATCATGGCTCTGTCTCATGCTTTACGCAGATGGCTGCTAGCACGCACTATCCTCCCCTAAGTTTTATTTTACTTAAAAAGTGCCCCTTTTCTCAAACTTTATGATGTCACTTATCCCCTAGCCTTTTCTCTGTGCAATTACTGTTGTTCTATAGCCTTCCCCACGTCGAGAGTATCTTCTTTCATTCTGTAGTGACCAGAATCAGGACCTCGGGAATTGCAGCCAAATGAGATGTATTATATCACTGAATTGGCATCCAGAATGTCATATAGTATCCTAGGCCTGACATCACTCTGGAACTTGGCACAGCGGGAAAAATGGGCTGTAACAGGTAATGCTGCTATTGTTTCCGTGTTGACTTCAGAAGGATTGTTGCATTGCAATAGCATTAAAAATTTCCCTCTTTTACCACCTCTTGTTTGCCTCTCACATGAAGTTTTATTTTATCAATTGTATCTTTGCCTTCTCATTTTGAAATAACATTCTCACTATTCCTGATATTCTCAAACATTCCCTTGGCCCAGCTACTTTAGCTACACCTCTGGCTGCACGTTCTTCATTTGCCCTGGCCTCTTCTGCTCCTTCATTTCATCCACATTCAATAAATGGAGCTCTTTACAGTAGAGCTCTTTACATGTGCTCTAATCATAGTCACAGTTGCTTGGTGGTGAGTTAGATATAGTAATTTCCCCTGAGCATTTGGGTTCCCCTGGGTTTTCCTCTGCAAACACCTGTGCTCATTTTGCACGAATACAGAGAAATCCGCACTGCATATTCGGTCAGAGCAAACGATCAAGTCTCTTTCCTCATTTGCAGGAACAGAGCTCCACTTCCACGACATGAGCCACCCTCCTGGCCCTCTGCACTGTTTCTTATTTCTCTTTTCACCACTCCTAGCCCGCGTTACACTTCACGAGACCTCGCACTCATTCCCCGTAATTGACAACAACTTGCATTGGTTCATGACAACAGTGCCATAAAAACCTAAACAGTGCAGAGTAAACAGATAAAAATACACTCCCTTTCCTAAGAAGCTTTTAAAACCACCTTCACACAGATTAGCCGAGCACAGTGGGAGTTCTGCGCTGGCGCTTCCAGACATCTCTCATTCCTAAGCACATTCCACTGCCAAGGTCTGTGGATGCAGGAGCTGCAGCATCCTCCTGCATCGAGGAACGTGCGGTGCCTCGGAGCTGTCATCCCTTTGGTCAGCACCCTGTGCTTTCCCTGGAGGACAGTTTCCCACTTCGGTATCCCACACAGAATGAAGCTCCTCTGCTGGTCTCCTTGTGCACTCCAAGAGGTGACCAGCATGTTTTATGTTCATATCCTTAAAAATATGCAGAAAGTATCCAGTGCGCCATCCTTAACGGGAAAAGAAGCAAAAGCAGGCAGCAAAAGCAGAGTTTATTGCTCTAATTGCTCAACCTCACAAAAGACCAAACTGGTTTTATGAAGAAAGGGATAGGTAAAACAGAGAGACTCTCTAAATTTTATGTAATAGGTGTATTTTATTCTAGCTAAAACTAAAAGTCACTAGGCTGAACTCAATTTGGCTTGAGATGTATGTGACTGTCTCAGTTTGGGTTAAACCGACCCAGCAAGCTCCCCAGAGCTGCCTGTTTTCCCTGGAATGCTCCTGTTCGCGCTGCCCACGGAGGTGGGGGTGGCCGGGGCCCCCTCTGCGGCCGCGGGGCTCCCCCTGCGCCGCGATCCCGCGTGGGCCGGGGCGCCCGCACCGCTCCCGCTCCATCCACCGGCCGCGGCCGCCAGTTACCGCCGCTTCTCCCGGCCCAGAGGGCTGCGAGCCCTGGGCGACCGCGGGGCGAGGGGATTTCTCCCTGGCACCGGCGCCGCTTCCCCGCTGTCCGCGGCGCGCGGAGCCGCGCTCTCCGCTCGGGAAGGCGGCGGGTGGTCCCGGAGCCGCCTCC
>JAWLRI010000564.1:862432-900472 GCA_034781795.1 Crypturellus tataupa | reverse complement strand
GGGTGACGCGGCGGCGGCGCCGGGGCTATAAAGCACCTGCCGGGCACCCGCTGCCTCCAGAGGCTCCTGGGCAGCTCCTGCTGAAGCACCGCGCGGAGCAGGGGAGGAAAACGGGAGAAATTTAAAAAAAATAAAGAAAAAAATAAGGAGAAGGAAAAGCATCCCCAGCGCTTCTTGCAAAGCCGCCCCGAGGCCACCATGCTCAGCCACGCCGCCGGCACCGTGCTGCTGGCGCTCGCTCTCTGCGCGCTCCTGGAAGGCGGTGAGTCCCAGGCTGCGGGGTGCTCGGTGTCTCCGGGGCAGACGGGGGTGCGCGGGGCTCCACGCGTCGCGCTGCGACGGAGGGCGCAGCTGGGGGTGCTGCTCGGTGGCTCCGTTTGCTCCTGCTCACGGGGCTGCTGCTCGGAGGGTTTTATGCAAGTCCGTTCTGGTCCTGCAGCCTCATCAGCAAGGCTGCCCGTGCGCTAACACATTGCAATCAGCATAAGTGCGTGCTGGAGGTGCGGCTGCGGAGGTGATGCACCGCCTGGCACGCTAGCGCTCTTGCACGGAGCCCGAGACTCATGTGTTCCTCCTGCTGCTGCAGGTATGGGCCATCCTGCTCCAGATTCTCACGGCGCTGCAGCCAGTGCCACGCACCCAAGGAGCAAGAGATGTTCCTGCAACAGCTGGCTGGACAAGGAATGCATTTACTTCTGTCACCTGGATATCATCTGGGTCAACACACCAGGGTGAGCATGAACACAGTGAGCTTGGGGACGCACTTGCTGACGCGTGCATAACTGGCCTTCCTTATCAAGGATGAGGATGGGTGAGAATGAAGGAGAGAAAGTGCCCCAGTTCTGTGAGATTCTTGCAGCACCTGCCCTGGCGAGTTCAGCCGTTCCCAATTTCTGAAAAGTTGGTGCTTTCTGCTCAGGATTTCCAGTATCCCCTGGAGGGGAGGGGGGGAAGAAAGTGCAGGATGCTGCCTCCTCCCGGATTATCTTGTATTGAAATTCGTACCTCGGCAAGGTGAAAGTAACACCAAGGTGTTGGAACTTGCAGCAAGCCGTGAAGGTTACTTTTCCCTCTCGCAAATTGCAACCCTGATTGCCGACTGCCAGTACGGTTAATTAGGCAGCGGTGGGCTGGCACTGGAGCCGCGCGGCTGCCAAGTCCTGCCCTCAGGAATGCTGCAGCAGATTTCCAGGCAGCTTCAGACCAATGGCCGTTGCTTTGTATCAAAACACACGCACTCAGGTGTGGTTATAATTGTGCTCACTAATGCGCGATTACAACTCGCTGCTTGCTCTGCGAATAGCTGCCAACCCCAAACACGAGAATAGACTGTGCTCGAGGAGGGGAGGCACTTCAAGCTCTGAAAGTGTCCTGTGATCAGAGAAGCCTGTTACGGCCTCCAGATATCCTGATTTCTAATATTTCCTGTGCATAAAAGGTGCTGGGGGTGGTAGGAAGCCCCAACTCTTCTGTGCTTGAGAAGGTGGCTGATTCTTGCTGGAATCGGCCGCGCTCCTCGTGCCCTCAAGTGCTGGTTTGGCCTGGGCAGCAGCACTGGAACGGGTGTCTCAGCTGCAACAAGGACAGCAAAACCCACTGGCAACCCAGTATGTCCCAACCCCGGCAGGATGGTCTCCCCAGGGTGGCAGGGTGCAGAAAACTGTAGGTAGGAGAGGAGCTAAATGTTAAAGGCTTGGAAATATTGGTGGCCTTTTCACCTTACTTTTATAGATGAGTCTCTTATTATTATGGCGCTGACTTGGCTGCCTTCCAAGGTTGTGTTATAGACCAGTGGGCCAACAAAGGTAGCTGCATAGCTGATTCCTTTTGTTTTTAACAGGCACACCGCTCCCTATGGCTTGGGAAGCCCCCCACGGCGCCGCAAGAGGTCACTGAGCCGGTGCCAGTGCTCACACTCGAGGGACATCATCTGCGCCGCCTTCTGCCAGCCAAAGCCCAGGTAAATCCCATGGGGACCTTCAGGTCTTGCTGCCATCAGGGTCTGCCCACAAGAAAGCCCAAACCTAGTAAATCAGTGAACTCTTATTGAGTGGCTCTGCAAACGACTGGAACTTGGGGAGCCCCTGGAACAGGGGCTTTCATGCCCCTGACAATGTGTCACCTCACCAGAAGGTTTTTGCTGTACAATAGTCTCTTCAGTAGTTGATGTGAAGCAACGTCACCTCTATCCTTCCTGCTGCCAGGAGGTCGAGGAAGCACTGGGTGTGCTTTAGGGAAGGGAGATGCCTGCAAAATGCCAGGAGATGGGAGAGCAGGAGGTATGAAGCTGGCCTGGAAACACTGCTCTGGTGGGAGAGGGGCTTCAGGAGAGGAGTATGGATGGGAGCTGGGGCTCAGTGGTCAGGTGTCTTCTATGCTCCTCCATAGCTGCTCTCTCTAATGCATAAAGTAAATAACACTCTCAGTAAATCCCACTCCAGCCAGCAGTACTTGCATGGTGGAGAAGTGGGGTCAAAGTTACCGTAGAGATCTGTCTTTAGCTTCCTATCAAAGGAATAATTTTTAAAAAAGCTATTATATATTATTATGACTTGTGTGGAGGTCTGACAGAAAAAGGACAGCACTAAATGTGATGTATAAGTAGCTGCAAGTAACCATTCACAAAAAACATGCCATCAGGAATGTTGGAGCAGTGCTCCTCCTGGTACCTGATATTTCCACGGCTGGATGCGAGTGCCTAATGTGCATCTCTTCTTGCTTATTAGGGACCTCCAGAGTGTGAAACTCCCAGCAAGTTCTGGAGCGCTGATGAAGACTCTGCAGAGCAGTGACATGAGGTCTGCCCAGCATGGCCTGCTGAGAGCTCTCAGGTGAGCAGCACCTTCCCCCAGACACTTTAACATCTGAGGCTGTGACTGCAGACTGCAGCTTCTACTCAGATGTGACCCAGCTTCTCCCTGTGGTCTCCACTGAAGTTAGTGGGCTTGACACTTTCTGTTCCATTTATAAAGGATTGGAGGCTAGAGGGTAAGGGAACAAGGATCACTAGCCTCCTCCAGAACTGGGGAAATATTATGCAAAATGTAATTCTTCATTGGAGTGGGGGGAAGTTCCTCTGCCACAGAACAGGTAAATAGGTGATGTACAAGATGGATGGTTGGGAGTGGACCACACAGCAGAAGTGATGGGAAAGCAGCTTTGGACCACAAGAAATAGCTCTTCTTGTACTGCAGAACTGAATAGTGGAAGTTATTGATGGAAGGTGTTTGGACTCCAGAAGTATAAATAAGTTAAAGCAAGTTGGGAAATTCAAGGAGGACTGGCCCACTGGCTGCAGTCAGACCAGCTGCTTTGGGAGCAGTGTCTGGAGAGCAGATCTTGAAGGAATACTTGGGATACAGCAGGGCATAACCCTCCCTTAGACCTCCATCACTGACTACTAGTGGAAACACGATTTTCTTATAGTTAGATTTCTTCTGTAAGTTAATAAAGCCACAATTAGAATTTTTTCCCTCTTCCTTCCTTCCCTCTCCATCATCTGCATTGCAAAAGAGCTTGGTGGACATTAGGTAAATACAATGCAGACTGTTGTTGAGAGGTGAGACAGCGGATGAGAGACTGAATGCATTGTCTCTTCTGTTTGCAGGGATCTTGCCATGTCCAATTTGCAGTTTCGCAAACAGCAGCACCGTTCTCAGAGGAATGCCCATCCGACAGTTTTGCCTTGGAAGAAAAACATCTGGAAGAAAAAGAGATAAGAAACAGGTGAAAACCAAGTTCACCAGAAGAATTTGGAGTCCTGTGGGTGCCACTAACTCCACTGCTGGTAGTTAGAGCTGAAGGAATGGCCATAAGCAGAAGGGGGAAGAAGTGGAAGTCTCCATGCTCCTGTTGCGTGACCCAGTACCGCATTCACTACAGAGACTGTTGTAAAGGGAAAACAGAATCTCTCTATACAGTCATAGATGTGTTGTGGAGCTGAATTGTGCCTTCTTCGATCAGGCAAGGGTCTTACTGGTAGAGCATCAGCTAAACTCCGCACTGGATGCCTAGCGGGCGGGTCAGCCTGCCCTGGGCAGTTGAATCACTTACAAAGCCAACTGCTGTGTGCAGTTCTGGACCTGGCAGCACTGAACGCCCATGTCACAGGCCTGGTCTACTCTGCCTTTGAACCATGTTTGAACATGGTTCCAGCTCAACTCCGTTCAAACATGGTTTGGCTGGACATTGTAGATGGGGATAAACTGACTCCAGTAGGGCCTACCCAGGCCCATCTTTGTTCTTTTTTTTTTTGCTCTTACTTATGAGACAGTGATGTGCATAAGAATGAGACTCCCATGATAAAACAGCTCCCAGCTCTTACAATAATGAGTCTTCTCGAAGTCTGAAAGCCAACTGAGTAGTCAGTGGCATTCTCTGGCTAAACCCCTAACTGGAGGACCATCCTGAAGTGGTTCTTGTTTAGATGGAGGATAGCTTGTTTACATCTGAGCTCACATCAAACCCACGCATGACCCCGGCCTCCAGGGTGCAGAGGCAGCAGCGATGGGGCGGCTCAAGGGCAGTTGTGTTTCTGTAGCATCTCCTGCCACAACTGCCTAGAGTTACTTGCAGCCTGGGGAAAGAGCCTTGCTAGGTTAGGTGCAGAGCCAAGCTGCTAGTCTGAGTTCAGTGGTATGAGTCTATCTTATCTCCTTAGACATATCCCTTGTGGAGCAGAGAACTTCTACCTCTTAACCCAACATTCCAGCTTTAGTTCAGCTCTGCCTGAAAGGAGAGGCCAGGGGCAGAGAAGATGGGTGGTGGGAAAATAGCACGTAGAGGCTTGCTTGCTGCTTTGCTTAGATGAGGTCTCTGAGTCGGACTCTAATAAATGACCGGCCTGAATAGCATGTCACTACAAGAAGTGTATCCTGAATAGAGAATGCATGATACAAGGGGCAGCTGGGTGGGATTAATGTAAGATCACCAAGATGAGAGCATGGCACTGTCTGCACATCCTTAGAAAGGGATGAGTTTAAACGAAAGCCAAAATCGTGGCCACTTTGCCAGGCCTTGAGCTGCAAAGTGCTGCTGGCCCAGAGGAAGGGCAGGGATAATATGGGAGAAACAGTCCTGAGGTTTTGGAGCTGTATTACAAATGCACTTTCTTTTGCCTGGGCAGATTAATTTCTATTCTAAAGTACATTGCAATCATCATCTGGTTAGTGCAGATAAATAATTGCTCTCCTCGAACCACGTTTGGTCCCCCTCGCTGCCCAATCCAGTATTACACATGAGCATCTTAAAAAGCTGCTTAAAGTTGGTGGTGGACCATTATCTGCGGCTGTTGCAAGTGTAGTCCCATTGGACGTACAAAATATTTCTTTAATTTTATTGTAAGCCCTAGGGGGGGAGAAAATGAGACTGACTGATTGTATCATAATGAAACAACAGACAAATCATTTGGTCCCCAAAGCTGCAGAGAAACTTTTTCTATTTGACCTTCTGAAGGTTTCAACCATTCTAAAAAAAAAATCCTGAAAGGGTTTGTTCCAAAGGAAATTTTGCACATGGTTTAATGTGAACCTAGTAATTTAAAATAAAACTACTGCTCTAAAGTACTATGTATATCCCCTGTGTGTGTATGATGTCTCTGCTTTTAGTAACTTATTGCACACATTCCATATGTAGCATCCTGACATCTGTGTATTTATTTAAATCTATTGGTTTTAGATGATAATTTTTAAACTTTAATTTGTAATAAATAATGACAAAAGTTGATTCTATTTTTTCTTGCTTATTGCATGTCTGGGTGGTGGTGACTGGAGCAAAGGAAACCGAGATGGACAAAAATGCTGTGGAAGTGGGTGGGTTTGCAGAGCTAGGTGAAAACGGGCATGCAAGGATATTTTGTAAAACATCCTTAGCACTCTAAGTACACAGTGAATTCACTTGGCTGATTTAAGACAAAAAAGAAAGAAAAAAAAGAAATTTTCTTTTCTAGCTGTCTATGGAACATAGATATAAAATGATCCTCAACCTGGGATACTATGGAAAGCTAAACTATGGATGCTGAATTCTTGTGCCAGGTGATTCTGTCTGTGGTTTCCTATGGAGCAGTCTAGTGCAGTTTGGTGCTACTGGTCCTAGCAGGAATGTGATCTCGGGCGCAAGGCATACAGGATCTGAACGACCATCTACACTCTCCAGCCTCCACCATCTTTTAGACCTCTGTGTTGTTTTATACATTTTTTTTTTTTAAGTACAGTTAAAAGAAAAGCTCATCATGCATTAAAAGTTGTACATGAAGATCCCATAGATTTTTCTTGCTTGGGTGCAGCTGTGAGGAGGAGAGTAAAAAATATTAAAATAATATCTGGTAATGTACTTTTTTTTTTTGCATGTTTTTCACTAGTGCACATTTAGGGGCTTTGCATAACTTCCTGGGAACTGTAGGTTAGAAGTCTACAGCCCTTGTCCTTTCCTATTGCCCGACATCCTTAGCTGAACTGCATGTTCCATGACTTAGGACTTCCCTTTGACTTGGCTGCAGGTGAAAATCACATTTTTTTCAGTTGTGTGGTTCTTCTGATGTGACTTTAAATGCCATGACAAAAAAAAAAGATATAAAATGCCAGATAAATTGCCACATTAGATGAAGGGATAAAACCATACCTTGCTATAGAGAACAGGCTTAAATTTCCTGTATAGGAACTCTAAGGTGCTATTCTTCCCCCTTCTGCTCCGCTTTGTCCCAGAACCAGCCTGAAATTTTCTGCAATTTCCAAGGTGTCCTGCTTCAGCTGATGTCAGGTGGTGTGAATGAGGAAGCTGAGGGCTACTGGCATTTCATTCATTTCCTGGGAAAGATTTCCACATCGTCAAGAATGTCTATTAAGTGAGTGTTAGTCAGGCCCTGCCTTTTTTGTCTTTCTTAAATTACAGAAGTATGACCTTAGTCAGCCTGAAAGAAGGCTTGCCTTCCCCTCCTTGCAGAAAATGAAACCATCCCTATGTGGACAGCCCAAGGCCTGACCATCTCTAAGCATAATAATACGAGATAAATTCTCCAGGGAGAAACACTGGAAGTCAGCATTTATGGAAAAATAGGATAAAAATACCTCAGGCCAGGTATCCATAGAAGACCCTCAAGGCCCTGAACTCCAAACCTGGGGAAAGCTCCTCAATAGGCTCTCAAAATGTCCTACAAAACACTGGGGATTGGTTGAGCTTGGTGGTAACCCCATGGCCTTGCTTGCAGTAGCTCCAATGTCTGCACTGCACTCAGTCCTTTGGGTATAATTTTAAATACAAGAAATAAGTTAAGTATCACTGGTAAAAGAGAAGGGAGATGCTTAAAAGAACCTTAATTAAGGTTGAAATGGGAGAAGATAGGACTCTATTTTGAAGTTATTGAACTCAATTATAAAGGTTAGGTCCAGTAGTTCGTAGAAGGCATATTTTATAAGTTTTTTTTTTATATAAAGAACAGGGTGATAACATTTTATTAAGGAGGGAAATGATGTTTGCCTTCAGCAATCTTTCATTTGATTGACAATCACCATCAATCAAGGACTCCTGTGCCCTGAGTAGGACTCTAGCATTTTTTTCAGCAGTAGAAATTCTTGAGGAAGAGATCCTTCTAGTCAGCCTGTAGGGAGGTCATGTTCCTTCTGTATGTGGTCATTTCTGTCACCATCAGCTTTAAAAAAATGTTGTTTTGATGTAACTTCATTAACGTCTCACATTTGTAGCATGGATGGATGCTGCTTGATAGTGGATATGTTAATATAAAAACAGAAGAGTCTTTGATGAGGTTTGTTTGGACTGTAGCCTGCTTATGCTCTCAGCCAGGCTTTGATACTTCCATGGAAAGCAGAAACTGCCCACAGCAGATATCTGCTCTGCTAGATTTTCTTGCCCAGCAAGGAAATTATTTGCTCTGTTTTTCTTCACATCATCCCTGAGAAGAACTAGGCCTCAAATAATCAGACTATGGTTGCAACAGGAAGCAAACAGACACAACGTGCACAAGGTGATGGTTTTCCCTGCATCCACAGTTGGTCCCAGTATCTTTGGTTTCTACACCTCTGGCAGTACCTGACCCAACTGGTGGCCTCACTGCAACACAAGGACATCCCACCATGGGAGCAGAGGCAGGAACAGCAAGCTCATTCAGCTTCCCAGCTTGTGCAAAGTTGCAGATAAAGAGGTTAATTCTTTGCCTCCTCAAGCCCAGAGCTGGTCTAGCTAAACTTCAATGCAGACTCATGGCCGAGAGGTTTACCCAGGTGGAGTTTCGCTTACAGCTTTCTCCTCTATCTCTTCAGGACGGAAATCTCAATTGTCCTGAAATCCCCTGTATATCTGATTCAGCTGACAGAGAGGTAGAGAGCACTGAAATCCCTCCCATGAGAACTAAGTCTAACCCTTAACCACTTCCTCCAAGAGGGGATTGGTACTAAAGCACGGGGCAGAGACTACGGCAAGTAGAACCAGTGTGGAACGGCTGGGTGAGATGTTCCCCTCCTGTCACACCTCCCTGTGACACTCTCAGCAGGAGCATTACATTACCTTGGAACCTCTGAAAATCCCTTCCTCAACCTCACACCCACTCTCTGATGAGTAACTGGGGGCCTCTCCCCCACCGAACTTCCATAACATCTTTGAGCTGACCTTACCACTCCCTCAGCAAAAGGAAACAGCTTGTTCCTCATCAAATAACAGCTCCAGAAGGCTGCCGCGTAAAGGAGAGATGGTTTCACCAAAACCCTGGAGGGAGAGGCTTCCTGAAGGGATGTGATTGACCCAAAAACCTGCAACTCCTCTGCCTTCATCCCTCCCGTATTGCTCCCTTTGCATTGGCCCTGGTCCCATCCTAAACTTCAGTGGGCAATGGGGATCACTCAGCTAGTAGAAATCCAGTGAGGGAAGAAAGCAAGGAGGAGATTTCTGCTAGTTTAGTGAACTTCATTGGGTCCATAAGCTCCAGAGTTGAAAGATGAAGTCCCCCTAAGCATCTAAATACCTGGCTGAGATTCTGAGATGCAGGAAATATTGCCAGAAGCATCAAAGTTTTTCAGGTGTATTTTAACGCAGAAGCAAGTTATAGTGATTCTAGTTTCTCATCTCAGATGAGAAACGAAGGCTTAGGGTGGAAGCTGAAACAAAAAATTAAAATGGGCACAGTCAGATTAAGTAATCACATAGTTTAATACTGCGGTCGTTAGCTGCACTGAGTAACGAATAGAGGCTCCTGCCCCACCCTGGCAATGAGCTCCAGGTAAGAATATCCTTAATCTCGCAAAGAGGTTTGGTGCAGCATGGGGCACGTGGGACCCCTCGTTACAGGCTGTGCAAGGAGGGAGCTGAGGCCTTCAAATTGCCCTGCAACCCAGGAAACACTGAGCAGAGCCATGTCCCAGCCCTGGATAGGCACCTTCCACAAGAGCCCAAGGCTGGCTGCCGCTTTCAGAGGCTCACAGTTCATCTCTGGCAATGATTTGCTTGGAATCAGTTCATTGAAGGCGTATCCTCCCTCTAGCCTTGCAATGCAATTCACTTGCAATGCAATCCACTGCTGAGATGAGGAACACAAAGGGGAAAGCTACTCTGATTTATACAAATAATATATATATATTTATCCAGTTGCATCAGTGATGCAAAGGATCCCATTGGCTGTGCAGGAAGTATGCATTCCCGCAGTGCATCTGGAGTGCACTGAAAAAACGGCTTACGGTGTAGCTGGTACCATCTGAGGGACAGGATATGAACACCTTGCAGAGTAAAACCTTATGAATTAACAGGAGAACAAGTGATGTTCTACACTGCAAAGAAAAAAAAATCAAGGCTGATCAGAAAACCTTCTATGAACCCCAGATCTCTTGTTTTTGGCAGGCTTTCTCTGGCAATATACCTGGAAGATATGAGAATCTGTCAGAAACTAGAAAATAATCTTACTTTTCCTAAGAGTGCTCCCTTCAGCATATCCATCCGTTCATTTTATTATGACCCTAATAGCACATTAGTTGCAACATGTGTTAACCAATTCAATAAGTCACCCTTATGGCTTTTTCTTTCTACTTTGCAACACATACCATGAAAATCTCCAAGAGTTCATTTCAGCAGTAAGACCATAACAGTTTAGACAAGATCTTAAATGGTGAATAACCCTTTCCCAGGAGATTTGATGGCAAATACGAAGTATGCCTCTGTGACTTTATTATTAAAACAGAATGATCTCCCTCCAGCTCCATTGGAGAAGGAGGAGGGAGAGCACATGGAGCAATTAAGAAAAATGTCTTTGACCTTCAGCAACTTAATCAGCTGCCAGTGTGCTTCCTAATAGTGTGCTAATGGTTAAGTTCTTCTGGATGCCATAAAAAGTGCTATAACTGGAGGCTACAATAAAGTGCTGATCAACCCATCAAGTGAGTCAATCCAAAAGTAATATCTGTCTTCATAATGACTATAATAAAACCTATGTGAGAGCCAGGAGATGACGTGAATAAGAATGCTGCTTAATTATGCTGGGCTGCAATGCTTGAAGGATTTGTCACTCTTCTCCAAACTTGCTTTTGGGTAATGTTCCCATTCCTGCTTATGAAAGCTCCATATTTGTGTGGTCACTGTTCTGGGTACAGTCCTAGGAGGCCTGGGCTGGTGACATTGCCACCTAAGCTGGAGTTTCTATGCAGGAAAGGTTGCAGGATTTGGGCTGAGGCTGTTCACCCTGGCAGTCATCACTGCAAACACCCGTCACTGCACTAGCAAAAAGCAGTTAGAAACATGACTGTGGTTCTCTTTTGAGAGGTGGGGACTAGTAAGAGGAGAAAAGGCACTTATAGAACCTACATATTCCAGTGTTAAAGACAGCTTAATATTTTATGCTGTGATATTGAAGCAAGGAAACAGTTCACTGGAGCTTCAACACAGTATTGTGGGACAAGGCACTCGTGCTATGATAAAACAGCATGTAATTGACCAAGAAGCATCCCTGACAGAGACAAAGGACCTCAGGGAATCACAGAGATCTTTCACAGTGCAGGGGAGGGAGCCATGGGGATGCCAGAGCTTGAACATTGTTACCACAAAGAAGGCAACGAAGGAAATCCCCCAAAGGTACAAAGGTCTGAAGGACCAGAGGGCTTGGAGGACCTGCAGGAGATCCCAGGACTGCTCTGTTTTGATTCCCATGAGAGCTGAGGGCACTCAGCTCCCCTCTGCTCATCTTGCAGAACTGAACAGAATTCCACTTGCTTCAGCCTTCCAGGGGCTTCTCTCTGTCCCCTAGAAACTCCCTTTCTGCTATCTTGCTCTTTGCAAAGACCCAGGTGAGTAAAGGGGACAGATTACAGTCAGCTTTGAACTGCCTGAATTCTGCTCCTGGAATTGTCTGTCCTTCCACTGCCGAGGAATTCGGAAGGAATGCAAGGTGTCCATGGTGCCAAGTAGCTGTGACACCTGCTGCTACCGGCGGAAGGAACGATTGCTCTTTTTTTCTTTTTGCAAAAACAACAACAACAAAAACATACCCGGTGTTTTAGGATCCCTTTGACAAAGCTGCTGACCAGGATGCTAAGAAACAGGAACACAATTCACAAGCCCAGCATGGAGCTGGTGGAAAACACGCTGCAGCCTTTCAAGGAATTGTGGAACAGATTCCTCCCCCATCGGTAAAGAAAACAGGATGCAGGCCACATTCCTGCTCATATAGACAAGGCTCTCCGCACCAGCACAAACACATTTGTTGAGTTCCAATTAAACCCTGACTTTATATCACCTTGTTGCTGATAAGGGTCTGATTAATGGAAGAATTGTCTTTTTTTTTTTTTTTTTTTTTTTTTAATAAAGTCTCCAGTGCTAATTGTTTTTTCCCTCTCCCATTTCTGGTTTGAAAGGCTCTTTCGAGGAGGGCTGCTGATTGTGCTGGAAGTTGCATGGGAACACTTAGTCTCTTCCTGGTTTTGTTTTTTGGGGCTAACCGCTGCCACTGGGACTAGCAGGTCCAATAGACAAATCACCTCTGCGGATAACCGGCAAAATCCTGCCCTTGTGCCTCCCGATAAACAAGTGCGGATTCATGTGTTTGCTCATGACACAGAATGCAGCCAGAACAATGATTTGGTGACTTTTCGCCAGTGTTGTTTCCTCCAGAGAGCTGACTTCCCTTGCGGAGCCTCAGGTGCATAGCAACAGCTCAGCAAAACAAAGCCAACCGGTGCAAGGCATTAGAAAAATATTATCCCGGTCCGGAGGGTGGGGCCCCCTATTCCTATTGGCACCTTGGTGCTGGGATCGGCCCCAACTCCAAACATTCCCGCGAAGCAGCCACACGCATGCCAGGCTAATTAGCCACCATTCTCCCAGGTAAAGCTGCCTGAGTGCTATGAGAGGCAGTTTCTGCTCCAAGTCTATAGAGGACAATGTGATATTGCACACATGGGTCAGAGTTTAAGCGAAGTCCAGGAACCTCACTTTAAATATGCAGTTTCCTCCATTGTCAAAGGGTCTTTTCTCGCTGCCCTTCGTGGGGCAATACCAGTGGGAATGACTCTATCACCATGTTTGTGATCCAACTTCTTTACTGAGCGTCCTGTGCAAAGATGCTCATGCTCAGGTAAGAGGAGAAGCCAGGTCTTACAGAGCCAAGCTCCTATGGAGCTGCCATCAAGACCTAGCAAACATCCATGGTATTCCAAGGACTCCTCCAACACCTGCACCTCTCAGCAGTGCTGGGGCTGCTCGGCTCTGCCCATGCTGCCACTGCTTCCTATGAGATGCTGTTGAAGTGATGGATAGATCAGAAACGCCGGAGACCTTACACTTCTTCCTTAGACTTGTCAGGAGTGGGGAAGCACAGTTAAAAAGCTTGGAGGGAGCAAATTCAATGACTGACAAAGCAGATAGAAACTGTGAATAAGGAGGAATTAGCCACGACAGTGAGCCAGGGAAATACCTGGCTAAACAAACCTGTTTGTGACAGGCACTAATGCTCTCCGAGCTGGTCTCACCAGCAGGAAACCCCCAGACCCCAAAGGGTGGCTCTCCTGACCTGGGCTCCAGGTGTTTCGTGAAGCATCTGCTCTGGGATTTGCCTGCCTTGTGAAGGATGCATGTGAGCAGGGTCCACACTGTTAAATTTTATGAAAGTCCTGTTGTACCATCCCCCTTTCACTGGTCCCCTGCTGACTCCTGTTCTCCAAACAGAATAGCCTTTTTCTTTCCTGGACCCCACTTTTCCTACCCTATATCTGCGTTTTGCAGATTGCACAGGTTTCCTCTGCACGTCTTTCTCCATCTTCTTCCTATATCTGTGATCCCCTGCTCTGCTTCACAGTCTCCAGTCTCTTCTCTTTTTATTTCTTCTTCCCTTTTTGCCCTTCTGACTATCCCACTACTCCTTCCATGAACATACTTTATGCTTTGTGAAGAGAACTGAATCTCACATCACACCATGATTTCAGGAAATCGGATTTTAAGAAAAATATCAAATCCACCTCTCCTGCTAAAGTCCCCATGAAAACAGAATGCCTCCTAAGATTCAAACGCTGAACTTATTATGCTTTCCAACTACTGCAGATTGCTAGAGGCTGCAGAAGCAGTAGCTGAAATGCCTATTTTTATGTACCCCAAATGTCCTTGAGTGGAAAAATGCAGGAATGCTGCTGATGATAGGGAGGAGGTGCATAGGGAGTTTTCTGCCTGAGACCTTTGCCCCCGAAGAAATCTCAAGTGCTAAGTTCAGGCAAGGCTTTCCCAAGTCTTGCTCTGTAATTACCTACCTACCTGCTGCCACACATCAGGTTCTATGAGTGGCTTTTGCATTACCTGCTGGTTTTCACCTCTTGTCTTTATCTAGGAGAAGGAGGCTGTTAAGACGCTGGGTGGACATGCTTGATCAGAACCTACTCGTCCTCAGCCTCACCAACAGATTCATGAGCAGATGCAGCCAGACCACCTGGTTTTTGCATGCTCAAGTGTAACTCATCTTCCTCTGGTGCCTGCACGCTCCGAGATGAAATAGAGATGCGGTTGCTGGCAGCCGGGGAAGCCTGGTATTGTAACGCTGGAGGCACTTCTGAAACTGATAGGACACAATGTGAAATCTTGTTTTTCTTATGACTGTAATCATCCTGGAATGAAGAAGCAATCAGCAGCGTGCCCTTCTGCTATTCTACCTATGACACTCATTTAGAAAACTGGTATTTAAAGAAGTAACTCTGAAAGCAGGGGATGGTATTTCAAGGAAATTTATTATATTTTCTCAGCAGCCAAACACCATAACTCTTGTCCTGCTTTAAGATGGTGAATGATTAACTCTGTTTGCCTCACTCTAATGTGAACAAATTTTATGCATTATACTTCAGATTCATTTGTTACTAGAAACAGGCATCTACTCCCTAGAGGGTAGCCACATGCTAACAGATAGCTGAATGGGACCTTTAACTCAACCAACTGTTGGCTTATTGGCTTTTGCATTTATTGCAGATGATTTGGGGTTGAATCATTTGTGCCAGTATGAAGCAATCATGGTGGGAAAGAGATTTCTGACACCTTTGAGTTGTGGTCATTGACAGCTGGAGTAGACAGACAGAGCTGAACTACTCCTTCACAAATGAAAAAAAAAGAAAGAAAAATGAAAACATTTTAATTTAATTTTGGACTCTAGCAGACGTGTATATCTTACTTGTTCAGAAAGTGTGCTATCACCAGGAAAGGAGCTTGCAAGGACTGATCCTTGTATAACCCTCTACAGGGCTTGACTTACTCTGAAGCAAATTAAAAAGTCATGGTTTTTTTTTGTTTATTTTTTCCCCTGTATGATTGTTTTGTAAGTGAAATTTGGAGAGTTGGCTGTCCTCGGTCTAGTTCTCTCAATTCATTTTATGCAATTTCATAGAAATGCACAGAAAACAGAATGCCTAAAAGCGGATTATCCCAGTGCCAAGATAAATGTCGTTATTCTGGTTTGTCCAACTTGAGTACTGGTTTATACCCACATAATTTAGAGATAAATTCACTCAGATATTTTAAAAAGAACTTCAAATATACATTTTTAATGCTGCTTGAAAGGATTGTTTGGCTATATTAACACAATGTCTCTGATAATGCTAGAGGAAGAAGGGACTCCAGTTGAACGTGAAAGTTTAAACCCCCTTAGAAGGCTGTGGAAGCTTTTTGGGTAGATTCAAATATTATCACTTGACTGCTCTACAGCTCAGGAGCATGTGGTTGAAGTGGGCAGTGGTTCAGAAACATCAGTCATTATATGTTGGAGACCCTTTGACTTAATCCGACTCTCTACAGACTTTGCTACTGTTCTGCCCTTTGACCCAAGATATGGGTAAAAATGGAATGAAATTTGGCAGGGGCAGTTAATGAGCAGAGCCATCTGAGACATAGAACAAGAAAAATGTTCCCAGTGATACCATTTAATCCTGTCCCAGAGATGGAAATGTGTCAGTCTTGAAATTAAGGGCAGAATGCTAGGATTTTGAGTAGTCCATTTGCAGAAGAAGAGGGAGCTAAATAAACTGCTTTGGTAGCATCATATGCTAACTAAACTACTATTGGAAAGATGTTGAAGCCTGGGATTTAAGGACAAATTCATACAGTGTTGAGTTCACTGTCTGAAGCTGATCAAGTAGTTTGAAGTGTGTGAGAAATACAGTTTTGGAGTGACCCATTTGAATGACAGGAGTTTGTCTGTAGAAAGGAGATGATTCTATCTTTAGAAAGTATTTCTTTTCTTTGATAATATGAGAACTAAAGAGCTGACTTGATGCCATAATTAGGTTCTTGAATACAAGGAGATGTTTGACACAACAGGTTTTTGCCCTTGTTGACAAAACACAGCAGCTGTCTTGGGCCTGCATGCTTTATGATAGGGTGGAGATGCACAATTCCTCCTGGAGGAAGTGGGATTTCCTTGCTTTGCCCTTGGTAAAACACTGGTTCTGATCTAATCTCATACTTCAAGGCTGATCCATAATTTGACTTTTGTTTGTGGTTTATGATTTCTGTTTTACCACTTCTAAAGCATCAGTGATGAGAAAGTTTTTTTTTAGAGAGATGAGACAGAAATCCTCTAGCACCTTCTTACACACTCAGGGCTGCATCTCATCACTAGCTTTGGGATGAGAATACTTTTCTTAAGGCAGATTGTCAAGCTTACAACTTTGCTTGACTTATTCTCAAAAATAGGAGTCACATCACTTTCTGGGATCATCTCTCACTCAAACTATATTTTCCTATTGAAGAGGTATCAGAATCTCATGGTGCTTTGTCTTTTCTGGGTCAGTCAGAGATGTTCAGCACAGATAGCTGCATAGCTGAAGCCTTTGGGTTTGCAAGGTGTTCTTATTTAGGAAATGTTGATTTAACCCTCTAAGGAATTAGCATTACTCAGGGCTGTGCTGCTTTGAAGTGGTTACCAACCTAGTTAGATATAAGTGCTGGGTGTGGTATGTATCTGCAAGGCAATAGTGTCATCCTATTTCCTGGGGACTGAACATTTAATAAGGGGAGTTTCCCTTGTTGCAGAGGGTAGGTGTGAGGCAGCTGCTGTTCTGGGCATCCAAATGAGATGCAGAATTTGGGGGATCATGAGAAAATGCCACCCTCTGTTAAGGCCACTGTACGGTTGCTATTCACCACCACAAAGCTCCTCACTGCTGCCTCTGCCAACCCTTCCAGAGACCCACCAAACAGTGACCGCTCCTGCCTGCGGGACAGACTCTTTGAGCTACCGTCAACCTGTGCCAGTAGGAACACTTGAGGGCTATCCTGAGCCATAGCAACTCTGGCCTGGTAAGCCAAAAGAGTTGATAGGAGGCAAAGATGTGTTCTTCTTGGACTGTTCTTGTTGGGTACTGAGTTTGATGATGTCTTTGACATCATTTTTTTTTCCATTCTGAACTGCTTTACTGGAGAAAGGCAACTCTGTATTTTTCTGTTGCCTCCATCTTTCAGGTCTGAAGGTAAGACCTCTGTAGGGTCTACAATGGTCCCATGATATTCTTAATATCGTGTATCATATGTGATGCTGCAAGGTGTACCCATGGTCACTGCAGAGATATGCGTAACTCCATGGATGAGAGTTTGTGCCAGAAATGTAGATTCATTCCTGCTTTTTCAGTCTTGCCTCAACAGTACTGTATTTGGTAAAACAGCTGCCACCAGAGGCATAACACTAGCTCATCTCTGTTGCAAAATACCTGGCTGTTAGTGCTAAGAGATACTCTCAGTCTGCTCTGGAGTGTGTGCTTACTCATTTTCTTGAGTGCAAAGTTGGTCCCTGGGCATTTGTGTTGGCGTAGCAGCGCTGTAACACCTTGCCTTTTGGCACTGGTTATGCAAGGATCTAAAAATGCTGGAATGACTCATTTCACTGTCTGAACAGAGCTGTTAGGACAAGAATACTGCAGTGAGTTACCCCAGCGATACAGAGGAATCCCAGGAGACAATTTTCCCAGGAGCGCACTGTTGGCGGCTACATCTGCTGATGACCTACTCGCTCTCAGTGAGACTTGTCTTTCCTTTTGTTTCCCGATGCTATTTGTCAAAAGAGCATAGGCCTCCTTCAATGCATATTGAACTAAGCAGGAATTGTACAACTGCAACCTTCAGCAGTCAGGTGGGCTCTTTAATGAGAAGCATCCTGAGCTCCCTCTTTAGGAAACAGACCTCCCTTTGTTTTATCTGGTCCTTTCTAGACAACATGATGTGAAGCTCTTCTGTCCTGTTCCAATCAACCTAGTCTTTTCATGATCTGTCAGAAAGAAAATCTTGTGCCTCTCTCTTAAGTGGTTCAGCACCCCAAACTTTCTTTTATGTACTATTTTTTTTCTTACTTTTCTCCATATCTTAGTGTGCAATCAGATTGAAAATAGATCTCTACCCATGAGGCAGATTTGGTCTTCCTTGCATTTGTGTAGACAACAGCTATTTTTCATTTCATCACACATGAGCTTAGTGAGACTGTGTCAAAAGGAGCACCATTTGCTCATAAACAATGAAGGCTTATAATAATATCAGCATTGAATTTGCACTGACATTTTCAGCCCATTATTCTTCCAAAATTAGCATCCACTTCTGCCATCTTCACAAACCAAAACAAATTAGAGAGCAGGATTGATCCCTACCACTACACCTTCTCTTTTGAGTGTCCTGGTCACAATATCAGGGTCCCTCATACCTGCTCTCCTGGCCTCAGCAGCACGGATTTTTAGGGTTCATATACATCAACTCCAACATAATCAGTAGGAGGGACCTCACCTAGTATATTGTGGGGATGGGAAGTGGGATTTAGCCCTGGCAGAAGCTTTGCCAATCTATTAAGAGCCTACAGCTCTTCCTGGGCAAGTCTTTTATCCTCTAGGAAAAGGCACAGAACGTGAATACCCCACCAGTACCTTGGTGATGGCTTGGTTGTTTGTAGTTGGTTGTATGTAGTCATTCTGAGTTGACTAAACATGGACTGTGGTGGGAAAGGCTATCCCTGTTGTCCTCCTGGACATGAGGCCAGACCCTCTCCTTTCCTTATCACCGATGTTCAGTCATATTGAAGTGATTTTGAAACTGCAGATCAGAAGCCTCAGCTCCAGAGGGAGCTCCAAACTCTACCTGACAGTTTGATAGAGCCGTGGTCCTGCTCCATGTCTGCTTCTTGGAGAGGAGAGATTCAGATGCCCAGTGTCTGGGTCATTCCTAGTGTTGCACCGTGGGGAGGTCCCAGTCTCCGTGTGTACCTGTTCTCCTCCAGTTAGCCCATGACTGTGGTTCCTATCACATGATGGGTATTCCCAGCCCTGGGGCCGCCTTCGAGCTGCTGGTTAATGATCTCCAACTTTCTTGTGTGTGCAGAGTAGCTACAGAACTGCCCTTTGATGGACAGTGGACTAAAATCTGACAGAGATTTTAGTCTGCTGATTAAGGCTTGCTTTTCTTAGAGGATGTCCACAGATCCCTTAGAAGTAGCTCACTGAGCCGTGAGTAAAATCCATGATTAAAAATGCAGGCATGGAGTACCAGGTATCACACTCTTTCTGGACACAGTGATTTTGACTGGGGAGACAGGTGGACAGTACAGCACCCCAAATATCCCTAATTTCTAGTGATTTCAATAGGTGACTAGTGCCTATATATCATAATATAAGCCACAGCTTTCACAATTTTGAACCGAGAAAGGATCAAATATCGTGAAATTTGGACTATAGGCTTGGGAATTAGGTTTACTTTATGGGGAAGAAAACAGACACACCAATTGCAATAGAGAGGCATGGATTACTGTCAAGGAAAGCATAAAAACCCAGCTCAACCCAGTGACTGAAGTGCTGGTTACAGATTAAAGAGGGAAGGAGTGAGCTTGGAGGAAAGGTAAGGCATTGTGGAAATAAATAAAGAAAGAACGAACAAATATACAAAACAAAACATCTAAGAAGAAAACCTGGAAGCTTTCCTGAAAGTGGAGACACTTAAATTACCTCAGAAGAAAGCCTGTTTACTTTTTGTCTTGTGTTTAAAAACCTAAAAACTTGCTAAATAATTTTTTCTTTGTTTTTTTTTTGTTTGTTTGTTTTTGAAAATTTAGAAAGCTAGAAAGTACACTAAAAGTTTAGTTTTGACAAAAGGAATGGATAAAAATTAGAGTTTTTTCAATCGTTTTAAAATAATTTGATTCATTTTCTAGTTTCTGGATTAGTTTACTTACCTGTCCTGAAGCTACTGATTGCGGATGGATGCTGAGTCCTTGGATGAAGATCATTTAAGGAAAGGCTTTGAAGGCAATTTGGAACAAGGTTCACAAACTTGATTCCGTGGCTGCTTCTGGTTAGGGCAGATGCAATAGGAAAGAGAACCAGCAAACACATGTGGTGAAGGGACATGATGGAGACCTCTATTAGCAGATACAAGATGGAGGGTAGGGCAGGATTTCACTTTCCACACTCCCATCACTCAGCTCTCTCCTTGCTTTAGGCTGCATGTCTCAGACAGCTATCAAACCAACAAGAAAAATGCATTCCTGCAGCCCGAGTATCCGCACATCACTGCACATCCCACCAAAACCATAATAAATGGGAATGCCAACTTAGGACCTGGTCCAATGATTTATTAGCTATTTTAAGTCAAGGCAATAAATCATTGAAGACAGACCAAAACTCTCCTTAGTATGACTTTAGAGCCAGTGCACAGCAGTAGAGTGTCTCTGTAAATGCCATCTATCTAACCTGACTCTCGTGGGTTGGAAAGCATGGTGTGTGGGGAAGTCCTCCAGTGATTAAAACGAGCAGAGGCAATTGGAGATGCATGCAATAGCATGGCTGCAAAGAATTGATAACTGCAGGGGAGAGACGATCTCTACCATCAATCTCTTTGGTACAAAGTCCCTCATAGTGTTTGTTTGTTTGTTGATTTATTTATTTTTCAGGGATAATGTTAATTCTGGAGAAAGAATGTGCTCACAGCTTCATGCTCTACTGTAGCTGCCTTGTGCAGGAAGGAAACCTTATGCCCAGCTGCTGCTGCACAAGGCTTTAGGAGTGTGACCAGTAGGTGTCTTGGACCCAGAGGTGGCAGCTAGCACACAGGCATTTGCAGAAGGGCTCTTTAATAGCTGTTCTGGATTGTTTTGCTTTGCAGACCTGACCAGAAAAGCAGTTTACTGTCGTGACTTACATATTAAATCTCCCTGTGCTGCTAGCTCCACATTGTCAGGAAGTGCTTACAAGCTCTTTTGTTCAGGAACGCCGTATTTTTTCTGTCTTTGTTCAAAGATCTCTGTCCTGCCTCCCTTTCTTACTTCCTCACCCCCGTCCCTTAATTTATCTCAGAAAAGGGATCAGTGTGAAGACAATAAAAATGGAAAGAACATAACTAGGGAGGGACAATCATTACTGCCTTCCTATTACACTGCCCAAGAATGATCCCACAGGATGCCCTGTAGAAAGCTAGCTATGGATGCTTGCTCTTTGCAAGTCAGAGTGGACTGTATCTAGTCTTACCTTACCACCAGATATTTTGGGTCCTCATGTTATGTTAGTGGACTTGGTCCTCACTTGGATTCTTTTTTTCTCCTGTTCTTATGTGATTTCGTGGATTTGAAGATCTGGATGGCATTGTTGGTCAAGTAATTGGAAAAACTTCTTTACTGAAGGTGACAAACCACTGGAAGAGATTTCCAAAGAGGTTCTGGAGTTTCCCTCTCTGGAGATATTTAAAACCCACCTGGGCACAGGCCTGAGCAGCGTGTTCTCGGTGACCCTGTTTGAGGCAAGTTTGCCTCCCTACCTCAATTATTCCATGATTCTTTGAAGTGCAATTAGATGACTTCCCTTTCAGGGCTTTACTGGCTATTGACAATGTTCCTCATTAGCAGCTGGAGAGATTTCTCCAGGTTCAAAGAAGTTCAATCCATTTACACTGGGATCATAACAGAGCTGCATTTATGAACTATCTGCAGTGAAAAAGGGATCCTTGGCCAAATAACAACGCAAACAGCAGTAATTAGAGCACCGGTGTGTGCCCTGGAGCTGTTGACAGGGCTGCAAAGTCTCCCTCCTGCTCCTGGATGCCTTGGGACTTTGATCAGTGCAGCTATCCCATACCCATGCACTGCTCTGTGCAATGAGGGTGCTGGGGCAGAGGTACTCGTCTTGGTCAGCCTCTCTCCATCCCGTCTGCCTGTCCATTTATGCTGCCCTGAGGGCTGTCGTTACTTTGGAATCTGCCCTGTGCAATTCCATTTGCTTTTTGGAGACTGTGCTTCTGGGTTCAATCTGTCCCTTTCCACCAACTCTCGTGTATTTAGTTATGATGTGTCTTACAACTGAGTCTGCCTCAAAACTGGGTATTTGTAACATCTCCAAAGTTCTGTGCGGATGTGCATCCCTAGGTTCGTAATATTAGTATTTATTCTTTCCTGTTTCCAGTTTTTCTCTAATATAGTAATATATCTCCATTGTCTGGTTTTGTTCAAAGTGATATAAAAATGCTCTATCAGCAAGTCTGAATTTCCTTATTTCTGGCAGTAAATTTCAACAAGACACAGAGAGCAGTGCTGCTGTGATTTTATTGTCGCTGTTTCCCCACAGTCAGATCTGTGCATAACTTCTCTTCTAGTGCTCCTAGTTTTGTACAAGGGTTTTTATTTTAAAGCTCACTATTGCTACTGGGAGGCTGATGATGTGATACTATGAAGCCTAAAATTGTCACTCTGAAAAGGAAAAAAACATATTATCAGCAGCATACTGCTTTGCAATCACAGGAAGCAATACATTTGTGCACTGGGTAAATGTGTAAAATGTCAGGGCCTTTTACAAATCTCACAGAAACCTGCCAACTCTGTGAACTTCTCCAAAGAACAGTTGGGAGACCAGGAGCTCCCTATGACTGTGGAAATGGCTCAAGGACATGGTATCAAGGACTCCCCTGCATGAACATGCAGAGTCTGTCCTTCCACAATGTCACCTCTATTTTGGTCCATGCAACTCCATTAATACAGTGTTAATGCAATTCTTTTATAGGCTGATATTCCTCTACTTTCAGGGGGAAAAAAAAAAGTAAATCATTAACCAAAAGACCCCTAAATAATTGATAAAATAAAGAATGATTGTTATGTTATTCAAACATATGCTTTTACTTTTAAGCTTCCTATTTTGGCTCTATATGTGGATATAATTTATGTTCTGGGTGAATGCCATCTTGCATTTAACTTGCAAGTCTGACACTATCCTAGGCGGCACTGTGTATGATCTTGAAAAGAAAGTGAACAATGAAAGATTTGCAGATCACGCCGAATTATTGAGGTCAGTCAAGACCTTGGAAGAATGGGAAAAGCTCCAGGTGGACTTGCCAAAGGCAGATGAATGAACATGTTGGTGTCAGATGAAATACAAGACTAGTAATCACCAGATTAGGAGGAATTACTTTATGTATGTGTATAGGCTAGGTAAAAACACGTGTGGTCAGTTATAGGACACCTTAGCTCAGTGGCTGCCAGTAGTGGAAAAGAAATGAATGTGAATGAAGGTGAAGAATGTCTGTAAAAAGAATGAGAGAGAAAAATGATCCTGAAACTATGCTAATATTATCAGATAAATTGATGTTGTTCTCTCACTGGCAATATGCTATGCAGTTACTCACTTTATTTAGGGAAAAAAAAATGTGATTTTGGAGACAAGCAATGAACACAAGTGGTCTAAAGAGATTTGTGTATGAGGAGATGTTGAAAAGTTCTTTCCCTACCCCTCTCTGATATGCGTCAAGCCTCCATTTATCTTTTTGCTTTGCCTGCAAGCCATTTTCTTCTCCTGCTTTCCATTATTTTGATTAAGCACTTTTGGGGGCTCTGATGTATGAAAAATTATATGTGAAGTGCAGTGGACCAGTGTTGCCCCTCCAGTTCCTGCTTTACTGTAATTGTACTCTTAGCCCTTTGTTTGTGTCTCCACTTATTTCACTTGTCAGGATGTTGGAAAGCGGCCTTTTCTTTGAAAATTTTTTTACAGTTAATTTTAGTTTGTTTTATTACATACACATTGTCCAAGAAAGTGATTAATAATACTGCATTGCCTTTATGGCTTGCTGAAAACCTCTGGCTGAAACTTTTTTTGACAAAATAATGAATCTTTGAGTAAATGAAAGCTTTCTAGAAGTGGTAGCTTTCTGAAAAAAAATAAAAGGCTTTTTTGATTTCCTTTTTTCAAATTTGAAAACTGAAAAAAGTCATTTGAAAAACAAGATATTTTAATCTGGAAATATTGTTTTTTTGGTATTCTGAAGAAATAATATCTTGACGCTCCCACATCTCCGGTGTCTTCTCTGTACGGCTCCATAGGTGTAGATTTCTGCACCCTGAATCTCCTTCTTCTTTCCCTCTAACTGTGCTCTCTGGAAACCCTCCCTTCTCCCACTTACATGGAAATATGTATCAGGGGAAACGTATTACAATCTGGGAAACAAGCCTCTGAACAAGAACTGTAACACAAAAACCTGAACTACATTACTCATGCAATTCTCCAATGACATTCATGATGAGAAATATGCATTTTGAGACCAAATATTTCATTTTTTCTCCCCCAAATTGGAAATTATAGATTATCTCTTGATTTTGATTAGCTCTGATTGCACTGTGCTATGCATTGTGCCCCCTTAACACAAAACTGCTTTGGATTGTCATTTGCCAAATGCCTGCTTCTATGTGCAGGATGGACAGCAGGTATTTCCTTGTTGCTACTCATAGGTGTAAACTCCATTCTCTATGGTGAGCGCAAATTATGCCTGTTTAATCCAAGCTGTTTGCACCTATCACTGGCAATGATGCCATGCAATGATACACCCTTAGTAATCGATGCATCCTGCGCCCTTGAGGTTTGTAGGCTGCAAAGGCAGTAGTAGCCCTGTTCTTCTGCTGTCTTCACAGTGAACGCTAAGAGTACGTAATAGTAAGCACTATGAAGATGACATAATGATGAATACTATAGAGGAATACTATACCTTATCTCCAGCATATTTTCCAGATAGCTCTACTGCACGCTCTTAGAGCAATCCAGCACTGCTGCAATTCCTCATTCAGGTGTGTCATTTAAATGATATGAAACACTTTAAAGATTCACTATATTTTATGTTTAAGAAGATAAAAAAAATTATCCCCCAAGATAACCTGGACCCCAGGATCTCTTGCTCCGTGCCCTGCATCAAGATCCATAGTCTACGGCTGAAAGTCCATGCAGTTGTTCACTTAAGATGACTTAGGATAGATGAACCACCTGTATGGATGGTCAGTGTGAGATGGAGTAGAGGGAAGTTCTGCCTTTCTGGAGCAGCAGGACAGATGGGACAGTGTTGGGTGTCTCAGTTAGCATTAGATGTCTGTGTAGCACCTGGGGCTGTGAAAAAGGAATTCACACGCACATTAAAACACCTAAATATATACGGCAGCTGAGTGTCTAGGCTCCCACTGAAGCCAGTGGAGTGCAGATCGGTACAGAAGGTGGTTTCTGGAGAGTTATTCCACTGAAAAGATGTGGGTATCTGGTTAGGATGTGCTGAGTTGCTTTCTAGGTTACCACTGGACCAGATCTTCACTGGCTGTAACAATTAACAAGATATCTGCATATGAACATCTATATGCATCGTTATTAATCTACAGCCATGGTTGAATCTCCTCCAAAAAAGCTAGAACTTACTATATATTTTGGTCATTTGACCAGATGTATCCTTGATCCAATGCAGGTTTTCTCCCACATTGCAATGCAATCCTGTTTTCTTTCCCTCACTACTTCTGTATTTGGCTACAGGATAACATTTTCCTCCCTGATGAATAACATGTATAATAGTCAGAGAAAAACATCCACTTCCCATCTGTTTCATAAACTTTCAACTCAAACATGGTCTTCATCAGCTCCTGATGATTTTTTTCACTACAGTGAGAAGTCATTTTATCATTTTCCACTTCTAAGTTACCTAGGGTCACAGAGGTTCAGCAGTCAAGATATGTACATAAGTTGATACTGTTTGTCATTAAATTTCACAGACTCTGCAAAGAGTTTAGAAGATCCAGGAACAACCAAACTCAGAGCTACATGTGGTGTTAGCTCCGCAGTAAGAACAGACATAAAGGAATGGAGAATGAGGCTGGTATGTGGCAGGCAGAACAGAGGTCTGTATTTATTTACATGTCGCTTAATCTCACAGGTCAGATCACTCCCTGTTTTATGTTTCAGTTTACCTTTCTATATAAATGCAAAAGATGATGATAGATAGCGAGAAAAAACAATTGCATCATAAACGCTGACCTCGTGTCAGGCATGGTGAAAATGGTGATCAAGTTCAGTTACCACCTCCCCTTAGGGCAGTTCTGATCTTCAGTGATGTTCATGCCTAATATTGTGTAGGGAGGATTTCTTCTGGGCCTTGTTTCAGGTTAGCCTGATCCTCAGCTTTTGAAATGGCCTTATTAGCTGTTTCTAGGGAAGAGCTACAGATGTGCAGTGAATGTTTTTTGGGACTTGCTTTTGCTTATAGAATATGTTGAAGTTGGTTGCTGGTTTAGGGAATGTGAAGTATGTCTCATGCTGTGTCCAGAACTCAACCTGCCCTGAGGATTGATTCCTTCCCAGCTGCCTTTTCAATTCTGCAATGTGTAGACATGGAGGAGATGGGGTGAGCAGGTCTGAATACAACCCTTGAGGGCAAGAGGAAGATAGGAAAAAAACCCTGCAAAATGCTGATGTCCTTTAGAGGGTACCAGCTCCATGAAACCACACTGGCACCAGTCGCTCATCTTCATACCCTAGGGAGGGTGTCTGGGACCATCACCACCACCCAGAATCTCTTATAGCAGCCGTAATCAGACTTCAAAAAAAGGATGAAGAAGTTCTCAAAAGAGGATGATCTGCTCACTTTGCCATGTTCCTTCTCCTTCTGTAGGTTATCGTCTGGCTTGCACCAGTAAAGCAATTGCCAGTAACCCTTTCAAAATCTGCTCACTGTAACTTGTTATCTGTATGAGTGCTTCAAACATCTCTAACTGACATCAGGTTTTGTCCTCTCTTGAGCTGTTGGAAGAAATAACCACTCCTTCATCAGAAGACCCTCCCTCAGAAGGAAGAAACTGCAATGAATGTGAAAAAAAAAAAAAAAAAAGGTTTTGGCAACTCCATTCATTTTCTGACAGTAGGTGAGGAGCTTTCATGACCCTGACTCTGAATGGACCTTGTTCATGCCAGGTTGTAATGTGGTCTGTATGTCCATCCTTAGGGAAAGGGGACTCTAATGCCACCTCAGCAAGAGCAACAATTTGGTGCACAGTGTCTTTCTATCACCTGCACGTAACGTGGGATGTGACAAATCCAGGCCTGACTTTGACCTTGCAGTTTGGTCCAACACAGTCACCAGTTTCCAAGCACTCAAACTTGGTATCAGGCGCCAGGTTTTACTTGGGAGCCTGCACTCACACCTCTTTGTTTGGACGCATTGTCTCAGAAAAGGTAATACTGATCCAGATTTTTTTTTAGCTTCACCTAGACTTGCCTCTAATACCAGACATGCTTAAGGGTGAAAACAAGTTTATTCTGGCAAAACAAGACTTTAAATTCCTAATTATGAGGTTTGAAAGAAGATTACAAAAAAAAGAAAATAAAACACAAATCTGGACCATGCTAAACAACAGGATTCCTTCTCAGCTCTGGTATCTCTCACCTGAAATCTTTTGGACATGTTGCAGCTATTAGTACAATGGGAATAAATGTGCACATGGCTAAATGGCTTTGGCTTTAGGAAGAAGATTGGGAGAGATATTGGAAAAGACTTCAGTTTGGCTGACAGCAAAAGCTACAGGGGTTGTTTAAAAAAAAGTTTGTCTGACAGGCTGGCATGTTAATGGGAAATTTTATCAGGAACACTGGAGAGAACAGAGAGAGTGTAGTAAGTGAGAATTCCTTGTGCCATGGCCACCACTGGCTCCTGGCTCTTCTACCTCCGTGGAACATCTCTGTTCTTGCTGCTCCCAGGTACCCCATGAGTCTGTTGGCAGCCACATCCTAACAATTCCAGTGACATCTAATCTGATCTAGGTTATTAAGTTCCACAGGAACTTAAGGAAAAATTTCTCAACAATGAGGGTGACAGAGCACTGGAACAGGTTGTCAAGAGAGATTGTGGAATCTCATTCTCTGGAGATATTCAAAACCTGCTTGGATGCAATCCTGTGTAACTTGCTTTAGGTTGGACTAGATGATCTCTAAAGGTCCCTTCCAACCTTAATGATTTTATGATTAAACAAGGCCTTCAGGTGCCAGTAGAAAGAGGCACAGAAGCTTCTTAGAAGGAACTTTTTGATAAACCAGAACGTCTCTGCTGGCTGTGTATGTATGTGTGTGGTTAACTGAATTGATCTGTTGGACTTATTACTATACTGTAATAAGTACTAATATTATAGTATATTACAGTACTATACTGTAATATATTATATTGTAATAACCATTGGACAGTGGTGCACGTGTCCACAGCAAGCTACTGATACCGACATTAGATATAAATAATGATACCTTCTTGACTCACATTCCCCCACCATGAAAGGTCTCTCATATCCAGTATCCCCTGTGCCAGCCCAGTCAGTTCTGGCACAGCTATGTATGAGCTGTGAGTAACTCAGATCAAACCTGCGCCACTGTGGTGAGAATAGGAAGCCTGTAACTTTTGAAAGAGACTGCTATGGAGAAGAAGGGCAAAAATCCTAGTGTAGAGGAAAGAGAGAAGCAACAAAATATCTAGATATCATTATGGAGCTCCAGAAAAAAATATAGAAATCCAAAAACCTAGGAGATGTGAATGATTAACAAGGAATGTAGAGTGCATTGTGATAATTTCATGATCCATCAAGGTGAGGCATGGTTTACAAGGGGCGTATAAGACCAAAAGAAAATATCTGTAAATAAATTAGGAAAAGCAAGGTAAAACCAGGTGCTTTTCTTTCTTGTTCAGCCTCTTCATAAACAAATAAAGGATAATTTTGGCAGCAGTATTCAGTGTTTTCTTTGCTTCTGCCTTTACGAGATAAATAATTGCAGCAGGAGGACAAAGTAGGGAAGGAAGAGGCTTAAGAAGATCTAAGTAAATAGATGATTCAGAGCACCCTAACGTCATGAGACCCTCTCATGGAAGGACCTTAAGTACTGTACACCAGGATAACCTAATGTGTGCCTCAGAAGGATAAAAGAAGAAATTTTTAAATGATCAGTTTAAAAGTGCCAAGAAGATAATAAGGTGATAAAGAAATGCGGACATAGATTTATGAAGAATAAATCTTGTCTAACTACTTTAATGTATTTCTTGAATTTAGTGGATGTGAGGAAAGGAAAAGGTGAAATAAATCTTTGGCAAAACCTTTGAAAGTTTTCTCTAACAGGAGTAGCAGTTTGATAACCATTGCCCAGCTCATAGATCTTCGTATGATGAAGGCAGTGATGTATAGTTTTTCATCTCCTCTGGAGAAAGAAAAATAGAAACATGATTAATTTGCAATAAAGAGGATTTAGGTTGGACACCAAGACAAAGCATTCTAGTTACAAAGGACATAAAGTACCAGGAAAGGTCATACAGGAGGGAGGCTCTGGGAGGCTCATCATTACAAAATTCAACAAATACCTCCTGGTGTTGGTCTCGGAATTCCTCAGACAAATCACTGTGGGAGCATCCATGCAACTTCTTGACATCTCTTCCAACCTTCTTCTCTTCACACAAAGACAAGAGGCACCAGGTCATATATGAAGGCCTTGCAAACGGTATTTCATTCTCTGTATGCCACTAAAGGTGTCTTCCAATTTTGACCTAGGCTTCTCTGATCTGGTAGCAGCTCTTTTCTTGCTAGGGCATTTGTCTTCTGTCTGCTCTGCAGCTTGTTTGAAGAATATCCAGATATGTTTAATTCTTTACTTTCTATGTTTATTGCATTCATATTGTTTTTTCCAGGCCTCTCTTCTGTGGGTACTCTCCTGTGCTGGGTTCTGTGTATTCATCTAGGTCAACTTTGAAGAGAACACAGACTGTCAATGCTTGTGAGTGGAAAAAGTGGTTGGAGATGGTCTCTCACATATGTCTTTTAATAGACATGGAAAGTGTTGCAAAGTTGGTGCATGGCAGGGGCCAGTTGCATTCTGGTGACCACAGCTCAGCCAAAGGATGAAGCAGTTCATGTTAATGATGTGGAAAGCCCTGAGACCAACAACCAGTTGGTATCTTGGTACCTTTTCTGGTATCAAATATGAATGTATGAACTTTGAGACAGAATATCTAAAAGATGGTTAAAACCGTTGACAGTCTGACAATTTCTATTGATGATACTGCAGCTACTACTAGCACTTTGCCAAGATGAACTGACTGGATCTCCCCGTGCTAGGCTATACGAAAGCACAGAACAAGAACATGTTTCCAGGAAGCTCAGGAATGGCCACATAAATGGACTCTTTGCTGGGAGATCTATTGTGGAAAAGCCAGACACGCTGGGGAAGCATATCACTGTGGTGGTCTGCAAAGGACTGAGCAGTCCAAGAAACCAGAGGCCAGGATCCTCCTGCCTTGCTTCTCATACTTTCACAACAGTGTAATACATGGTCTTATTTTTATTTATGAAACTGATGGTGTCAAGATGAACAGTTTGAATAATAACTCTTGAAAAAACCTTGCCTGACTCAGCTGTCACTGGGATTTTGCCTGTACTCAATGACTGCCATATTGCAAGCCCAGCCCTGACCTCTGTCCATTGAAGTGTCTAACAGAATAGTTTATTCTGAGTGCTGCATCTTTAAATAGCTAATGGCAATCATGTCGTTAGAGTCCAGCCATTTTAAACTAAACCCAGTGGGGTTGGTGTGGAGGACATGAACTCAGTGCACCCTCTCCCTGGGAGTCTTTATTGTCTTGCTTGTTTGTTCCTTTCCTTTGAATCAAACCTCAACGGTTTTAGATTCTGCTCAGTCTTGAAAGGCTTGTATGTGGCATACTTGTACTTTCCAAGTGTATCAGTTTATCCTAGCAAAAGGTGAGACCTCTCTCTACCATTTTGTCTCCCTTTAGCTTTCTTAGCTCTCTTCAATGAATGCTGACCTTTCTATTAAACAGTAAGTATGTGCCTTAGTCCAGGCTTCATGATTGGACTCACATTTAATATATATCTCACTATATCTTTATTAAAGGGTCTAAGAGCTTTGTAACCATCTTGATATGACCAAACAAGACATAAGGTATGGAACTTGGCCATTGACAGAGGAACTTTGTCAAATACAGCCAATCTGTCCTAGCAAGACCTACCTGTCCTAGCAAGAACTGGGTATTTCAGGTACATCAAAGTGAACTGCTTCCTTTGAGAGTAATTTTTCATGATTGTTTTTATAGAATCTTGTTCCTGTCTCTGTAAGGAGAGCCTAGGAAGGCAATAACAGGGAGAATATGCAAAATAGAGTCAAAAGGGTCTTCTAAATTCTGTAAATAAAGTCAAGTTTTTATTCTAAAGGATTCTAGGAAGACCTCACTCACCTGTTGCTTGATCCATTGCTTCTCTTCCTCTAGTTTTGTTTTATTTAATGACAGTAAGACTGTGAGGCTTTATTAATTTAGGTACTATTGTGCCTAAAATTGTTTCTTTTCATGGAGGTCAAAAAAAGTAGGAATAGATTTCACATGTGATTCCTATGCTGAAACAGTCTTGTGCTTCCAACATGACAAAAACTGGATTTTTAGTATCTTTGTGAAGAAGGCTGGATCTGGAAATGTGGGAGACAACTCTGTTCCAGAAACAGTCCATAAGGAAGAGCACACACTCTTGAAGATAGTCTAGTTAGATTCCTTCCAGGTGCCTGCTTTCCTCCCATCCCAAGTCCAGGAGGTCCTAAGCAATTATAAAATACTTTTCAAGACTGTATTATAAGACAATATATTATTACCATCTTGCACCCAGCAGCAGATATGGCCATCAGCAGAAGCTCCACTGGCAGCTGACCACTCTGAGCTCAAGCTTCTTGGAGGTATATTCTGTCTTTTTTCACTATTAACCTGCATGCCTGGAGGCATAATCAACTGTCTCTGCTTCAGCATAACTCAGCTATTGAAGGGGTAAATCAGAGCAGCTCTAGGGGGAAGAAAAACCATCTGCAGATGTGTATATTCAGGTCAAGGGCATGAATTCATTTTCACCTCTCATGAAACAAGAAGTTCCTATGTAAAGGAAGCTACTCTTTTGGCTTTCAACTCTCTCAAGCAGGTCTCAGTCCTGAGTCATCGCAGGGTTGTTCTGGCATTGGCTGCATCCAGCGAACTCTTGCCACTAGGTAAGATCTAAATTCCTGAAAATTGCAACTCCAGAGAATAATGCAGGAAATATTTGATGAAAATAAATACACTTGGGGAGATACACAAGTAAGGGTTTTGCATACAGCTTCAATGATTTTATTAAATAATAAATCAGTACAAGTTACTTCAGAACACGAACAATAGCATATTATTTTTCCATGTACTATTTTAGCAATACCTTGGAAACCACGGTACGTGTTTTCTACGGCAGTGGGAAGTGGTCAGGGCTGGGTTGAGTGGCCTTGCCCACCCACTGCAGGCATATAGCTGCTTTTCTACGTGACATGAGGTCTGCACTTTCCTATCAAATCCTCTATCTGTGCATACGACATCCTTAAAATCACTTAGAGAACAAGCTCTGCCCTGGTTGGCAGGAAATACAGAGAACCACGTACTTTATGCATTGGCTACTTAAAAATAGGAAACGTGCGTTCTTTAGTGCTTCTTTGTAGTAACTGTGATGTCTACCGATAGTTGTGTCTGTTCTTTTTGCTTAGGCAACATGCTGTCTCATTTGCATGAAGAATATGACATATCTTGAGATAACTGATGTAAACAGAAAGTGTCAAGTATAGTATGGAGATTAACACGAAGTTTTATCTCAGCTTCTGGAAATAGCCTGGATCAGCCACTACAAACTGCAGCAAACCAAGTGGTTATCACTTTGTAATACTCCAGAAAGCAATCTGCAGTTTGGAGCTTTACCTTCAGTGAAAAAACAGAAGGAAAACTCTCTGGAGCTCTTCACTCTCTTTTGCTGTTGTCCTTTCCCTTCCATCTTTAGACATTTCTGTCCACATGGATTAATATTTTTTCTTTGAGCATATGTAACTGTACCTGTGTGTCTGAATCTTGTGATGGAAAATTTTGAAAGACAACACAAGCACTTGCAGAGATAGTCCTAGTTTGGAAGCTAGTCAAGGGGGCATTTCATCAACAGGCAATAGCTTTTCTGGAAGCAGTAGGAGAGGAATCTATGCATAAAGTTTCTTGTTTTCTTAATTGTGCTCCTATTCTATCTTTCCTGGGAGATTTATGAGTGTTAGAATGTTGGACAAACACCAGTAATAGTTACACATTTTTAGCATCTGAATGCTTTGCTTTGCCTGGCTTCATATGGAAAGACAAGTCCAGACAAGGTGGTCCTCCAGAAAATGGTTTATTGGGACAGCATTTTGGCCTGCAGCCATGGCACCTTGGGCAGTGATCTTATCAGACCTCCTAAACAGAGCAGGGTTGGGCCTGTTTGTTACCCAGTGGAAGACCTCCGAGGAGAACCAGGGTGTTGCAAGGAGCGGTATCGATTGTTCGCGGCGCAGTGCTTTCCCTGGACAGGAAAGAACCAGCACTCCAGGCTACTGAGCTACTGAAATGGCACCACTTTGGGAAAGTGCACAACCCAGCAGAACTGGGGATGAAAAATGAGTACCACTGAGAATACCGTACTGTCAATGGTATTCAAGGAAGTTAGGGAGGAATTAGCCATCAGTATCAAAGGAGATATTGTAAATAAATGTGACTTCGGCAATCCCAGTCTAACTATTCATCTTTTAAGTGTATTGATGATTTGGCAGACATATAGACAAGGGTTTTCTTGTTTCTTATTTTAGCCTAAGTTTGATACGTAGGCTGAACTTTACCTTGACTTAAAGGCCTTTGGAAATCCTGTCATTCCATTTTCTATTGAGTACTGACTTGCCTGGCAGGTTTGATGTGATTTCAGATAATCTTCTGCAGAAAACAACCACATCTATAATGATGACACTTCTGGCCTTGACATGACTGTTGCTTTGGGCTTCATTCAGATGCCTTAACACAGATGTCTAGTGCCCTTTGAGATGTCCTAGGTATCTGAGACATCTGCATAGGATTGCAATATGACATAGTATCTAGAGAAGATCCATGCTTTTCTAGACTGACAACTGGTGGCTGCCAGTCTAGGTTACCCTTAGCTGGTGCTAGTTTCCTGCGTTTAGACCACTGGACTGCTCTGTTAAGTTTGCAAGATGAGAAGGGTCTACCTTGTCTCCAGGATGAGATTCATGCCCTCATGTAGACAACTAAATGTCTCCATATAAAATGCTATTGGTGAGCTTGGAGTCTAAAATTCAGGTATAGCAAATGCAGAGCTAGTCAATATGAATCTTGAATGATGCAATCCACCTGAAGTCACTAACAGGTCAGTTGAATTGCTTGTTAGGTTTGGTTGACATAGGGCTCAAATCATTTGCCTACACAGAGTTGGCTAGTGTCATTTCAAATGACCTTGCCTCCATCTCTCAGTGTAGAAATGCAGTTACCCAAAGCTCTTTTCTCCATTACTGGATTGGATGCCTGGAATACCTTAAGATATCACAACTGATGCCTAGAGATGTAGGAAATTGAATTGCTCTCTCTTTGTCCACTGTATTTAATTGATGTTGATGTTGGTTGATGTTGGGCATATGGATACACTGGTGTTTAGATGTCTTAATTGTTGACTGCATTTCAATCCTTTCTGATCTGTTGCATAATCTAGAACAGACACTTCCCCCGATGCATTCTGCAATGGAGGTTATAACTTTCTGAGAGAGAAATGGTCCTTTCTATGTTTTAGTATTATTCACTACAGGCTTCTCTATTACTAGAACAAAAACTATTATCATTAATTTTTCAATTGCTTCCATTTTACAGACCATTCTCTAGGAAATGCTAGATAAAAAAAGTAGAAACAATTGCAGTTTGTTAGAATGATGTCTAGTGAGAATGATCCTTTAAGGCAGAGATGCTGTGAATAGTTATTTATTCTTTTTTCTGTTGTTCTATTTTGATTGTAAACATTATAGAGTAAGGGAATTTTCTTACCACATGCACAGAGTTCATTAGCTTGATATGACCTCAAATGTTATGTTGTTCAAAAGACAAAGTTTGTTGTGTGTTTTTCTCAGTATACAAAAGCCTCAATTGTTTGTTCTTTCTAATTCTTCCCTTAGGAGACTATTGCATATTCTGTTTGCTCACTTGATGTATAAAGCTGGCTGGTTATTCTTGATGGGGTTGCATTGCTAATTACTATATCCTAAATTGTTTTCTAGCATCATAATATTTTTCTATTTGTCTCTTCGTATCTGATAACAAGCCATTATCACCTTGAGAAATAACATCAGCAGAGTATGATGTGGTAGGAAAGAGAAGTTTTTTCTATCTGGTTATAATATTAGATTTTTTTTTTTCTCACGAAGCATTTGGTCTAAAGCTCACTGTTGATAACTGGCATCTTTCCATTGGCTTCAGTGAGCTTTGGACTGAGCATAAGTCCCAAACCATCAAAAATATTCAGATATAAATTCCTTTGATTTCAGAGGATCCTTTTCTACAGACCTGGCCCTAACTTCTTAAGCACAAGTTACAGAGAGAAAATATACAACAAAATACAGAAGATGTGAATGCTTCAGTGCTTCACTTCGTCTTTTTTTTTCCCCCTGGAAAGTTAGATCCTTGTGTAGTAAGGCCATTTAAATGGAGACTGCATTTACGACTGCATTTACCTTGTGAGGGTGTAAGCTTTTCCTTATCTGATAGGTAGATGGCTATATTTTGCAGCCGTGCTCTATAGCCCCCAACTCTTACCTTGTTCTCCCAAAACATAGGTCTCTCTACAGCACTCCTGCCGTGACAGACCAATATTCTGCTCTGTTGTTTCTGTCCTTCCTCTTCAGCTCTTGCTGCTTAGTCTCCAGGACTTGCCTTTTGCTTTCATTTTCTCTTGCTGGAGACCAAGAAAGTTGGCATAGAGGAAGGTTTCCCTGTGTTGTTTCCCTGTTCCCTGTCCCCTTTGTTAGAAGAGCAAGAAAGACTGTTTCTCTCACAGTTTGAGTAAAAAAAAAATAAAAAGTCTAACACTTTTGCTCATGATTCTCTCATCTGACTAATAAAACCTATTCTCCTGTTCGGGGTGCTCTGCTCAATGCAGCAATGGTCCAGTGCAGCATACCCTCATAGCTGAATAAAGCTGAGTGTTCATGCTTTGCTATCTGAATTCACACCACTTTCTAATCCAAACTTTAAATTTTGGGGGGCTTTTGCTTGGTTAAAGAAGCCTGTTCTCAGATTAACATCTTTGTAACGAGTAGCTACAGGCTGTGATTAAATCACTCCACTACGCTGCCTGCATTAAGATGAGCAGTGAGGAGGCCTCTTGTTCTCTCTCCAGGAAGATTTTCAGTGACCAAATCTTTCTTCTCGTAACTTTTCTTCAAATTTCTAACAGTCTTTCTTATATGTGGATACTAGAGACTGGAACTGGTCTGTCTACCATGTATTGGTCCTCACCTTGCCACTGAGAATGATAACACCCTTCATCTTATATTATTATTTGTTCTTGTTCTCATTTTATGTTTCCAGGCACCCCCTTAGATATGCCATTACTAAATGACAGAGATATCTATTTAAGAATTATTACAGCTCAAGTCCACCTGGGCTCCTGCTTAGAACCACAGATGTAATGTTAGGCCTTAAATGCAGGTAGCAAAGTCCAGAAGCAGTGATTACAAGAGACTCTGGACTGAGAAGGTATTCTTTAGGTCTGTATACCAAGACAGATATGAACTTTTGATATGATTCCTAATTTAAATGACTATACAAAGGGCATAAATGTGTGTAAACTGCTGTCAGCCTTGTTGGAATAGTGATAGTGCTGCTACCAATGGTTTTGGAGAGCTTCTGTGAACAAGTTGGATTATTTAGTTAGGTTAGTATTTTCTAGAAGTAAGAAGAAGAAAGATTATACAGAGCCCATGGAGCCATGTTCATTGACTACTTTACTGACATTTTTTCTCTGAAAATGAAGTTCATACAGTTGTCCAAATAGCTGCTGCTGCAGCCTCTGACAGCAAATGCAGAGAGCTGCAGACATGGCATCCAGACCTCCAGGGCTTTCTGTGGGAACAGCAGGTAAAAGGGATGGACATTCTGCAGTGGTGGTTTGAGTGTGCTGGCTTGTTCTGAAGGCAATCTAAAAGCCACCTGCTTTTAAAAGCCACATCACCCTGCAGGCAGTGGTTGGAGTTAGGTTTTGTTGGTGACCAAGAAGAGTCTCAGCAGATCTAGCAATCTAGCTATACAGGAAAGAAATGTGTGGGTGATAATTAATAGAGTTAGTAAGGCACACAGGGCCACAGCAGAGCTGATGGATTCATGCTCAAGATGCATAAGGAAAAATATGCATGAGGGAATTTTGATCCAGTTTCATATCATCAAAAATATGCTGATAGAAAAATTGGTTTGTGCTTCTAAAAAGACAAGTTTAGGAAATTAATGAACGACTGAGAGTTTAACTGGGTCAGCAGAGGAAAATCATCTTGATAAGAAAGTGTTCATACATGGGTGTTTTTATGTTTGGATACCACTGTTTAATTTACATCAGCTACATAGATAAGATGACTTCAGTGTGCACTGTAAAACAGGTTAAAACAGTTTAGTAAACAGATTTATTTATATGCTGGTGCATACTTGCATGGAAAAATACATGTGGTAAGATTTTAGAAGATTTTTCAAGCCGCAATAAAAGCCTTTGTAATTAGAGAGGTCTGTTATTTTTGAAAGTTAATTTTTCCAAACAAATCACTGTTGTTGTGACTGTGAGATAGGCAGAGTGGGTCTTGTCCCCAGCAGTGACCTCAACACCAGCTCTGCTGCTTCTGGGGGTCCGGCTGGGCTGCCAGTACTTGGGGAGCCCCCGAGCGCTGCTCTCGCTGGCACGTTTGGTCTCACCAGGAGGTGGTTTCTCGTTTCCAGCCCTCCAGCCGCCTCCGGAGCTGGGGGTGGCCATGAAGGAAGGCCCTGGAGCCCAGGCCGCACAGCTGGAGCCTGCAGGGAGCAGAGCTGCCCCGGCAGCCTCTCGCCCGCAGCCGCCGCGCAGGGCTGCTGCTCGCACAGTGGGTGGCACAGCCTCCCACGGTCCTGGGGCTTCGGCTCGTGCAGGGGCTGGCGGAGCCTCCCGCAGTGCTGGGGCAGCAGTGGTGGGTGCAGGGGCTGGTGCAGCCTCCCACGGTCCTGGGGCTTCTGCTCGTGCAGGGGCTGGCGGAGCCTCCCGCAGCGCTGGGGCAGCAGCGCTGGGTGCAGGGGCTGGCGCAGCCTCCCTGGGGGCCGGGGCAGCGGCACTGGGCGCAGGCGGCAGCAGCCACCATCACCCCCTCCCCGAGCTCCCTCCAGCCCCGCTCAGCCCTGCTCTGTTCCTCTCCCTGCACCAGGCCCCGGGCCAGGTGC
>JAWLRI010000564.1:843010-862332 GCA_034781795.1 Crypturellus tataupa | reverse complement strand
GGCAGGAGGGAAGGGGAGATGACGACCTGACCAGAAGCCTCGTGCCAGCCTGGCCAGCAAACCAAGCCTTGAAAAGAGGCCTGGGGCCGGTGGCTGAGGTGGAGGCACAAGGGCAGGTCACCTTGGGGGATGTGCCCCAGTCTTTCCCCTTCCCCGTGGACCCTGTGAGAAGCTGGAGCAATAAAGACGTAAAAGAACATCATAAGGCAATGCAGGGCTCTATGTGCATGTTCATGTGTGTGTTTTGAATGTCCCCTGTCCCCCCCACGCAACACCCATGCACACACCCTTGGGTTTGAAAGGGATGCAGCAGATGGCAAAGTCTGGAGGTGTGAAGACTCATTCTTTTAACCACTGAACTCCTGGGTGAGCCATGGGCTGGACATCTTCTGCGCTGCTGTGCGCTTCTGGGTGGTGCTTCTGGGTGCTCCTGGCTCATCACATGCTCTTCGCCCCTGCAAACAGAGGCCACAGGGCAGCCTGAGAGGGCTCCCCCAGCCCCTTGGCTTTCCGCCTGCATCACCCTCTGTTTCCTCCTTTGGGGCAGTGTCCTGCTAGCCCAATGGGCATATGTCACTGGGTACATCTGCAACCCTTAACTAGATGTTGTCTTTTCCTATTGCATATTCTAACATGTGACTGGGTGGCAGAAAAATTTTCTACCAATGACATTTTTTTTTTAATATGTAGCTTTTTATTATTATTCATATATACAGAAGTCATTCAGAAAGAATGCATTTGTTATATGTTTTGGAAGGGTGCAAATTATCTATTTGGGGCCTGTTTCTGAAGTCCTAGCAGCATCCTCATAATAACTGAGGCTGAGCTTGATTGGGTGTCTTATAAACACTACATACCTTTTCCAGTTTATTATTGTTTGCATGAACACCCTGTACTTTAAAGGCTATTACAAAGCACGAGTTCTTATTCTTCTAGTCCCCTTAGAAATTGGTGTTGTAGAGCATGGGGTGAGAGTAACCAGCCTTGAATAAAGATGTTTTGTAAAAGGTGGATTTACTCAGAGTTTTCTTATTGTAGGCTTCAAGGTAATTTTGCATTCAGTCTGTTTTGAATTATTCAGTCTGAATGAGGAGGCATTTTAGTTGGTAGGTTACTTCAAGGACTGTTACTGAATAAATGCAACATGCTGTAGGTGTCCCTGCTTGATCAGGGGGGTTGGACTGGATGATCTCTAGTGGTCCCTTCCAACCTCAACAATTCTGTGATTCTGTGATATATCTAGATCTAGATATATATGGATATATAGCCTAAATGTCTATTTTTTTCTCCTTTTTTATGTTCCCTGATGGAGAAAAATAAAATTTCCAAGTCAAGTGAACCATAGGAAATTTTTTTTCTTTCTTTTTTTCGTTATTAAGTCTGGTAAAAAATCAAATGAATGCAAAAATCAGAGACGAAATGAGGATTTTTCAATCGATTGCTTTTCAGGAATCCTTAATATGTTCAGTCCCAGAATATGCTTAACTGGGGAACACATAATGGGAAGCCAAATACTCATAGGCAGACACGGCTTGTAGTAGGCTTTTCAAATGAACTCTTTCCCACCTGGCTTTTTTTTTTTTTTTTTTTTTTTTTTTTTTTTTTTTTTTTTTTTTTTTTGTAGCTTTCTGTGGGAAGATTCATGCACATTTTACCCTTGATTTTCATTTTCAAGAATTTTGGAGATTGGTGCCCTTCAGCACAGAATTGCAAACTTATTCCTCCTCCTATGTTTTGTGTAATGTATCTGTTACAAAAGAGTTCATTGATCACTGGTGTGGAGGCATACACAGTCTGTCTGATATGGAGGAAACAGAGGAGAGTAAACAAAAGGATAGGCAAAGAATCATTATTTTAACGTAAGGTTCATTTTTGAGTGGAGGACCAAAACAGACCTCATTAATGCCCTCAAAGTTAATTTAGCCATGACCTCCTGACTTTGTGAGAAGTCTTAAAATCTAAGACTTTAGCTCTCATGATATATGTCAGAAGGGCAGTAAATGATCTGCTCTTTCAAATCACAATCTTGCTTATTGGCTCCTCTCCCATAAGTGCCCATTTTCTTAGTCACACCTTCCTTGTGGAACCTCTACAGCAGATATGCAAAGCTCTCCTTTCTCCTTCAGAGAGAGGAATTTTGTGTAGAGGTAATGCAGAGAGCGCCCAAAAGCTCTTCCACATTTCTCTGTTTTGCACTCTGGGTCTGTCTCAAGACCTACAGCATCATGTCGTGATAGAGGAAAAGTTTTGGCTGCATCTCCTAGCAGAACCCAAATAAATTTGTTGAGCAATGTCATTAACTGCTAGGTAGATATGGAGTGATGAATTAAATATTAAGACTCGTGGAGTCTGTGGAAAAACTGGATGCCCCAGAGAAAGCCCCAGAGCTCACTTCATCAGTAAAGATGGACCAGAGGAGATGGCTGGCTCTCTGAGGACAGGGAGAAGAAATAGAAGCATAGAGAGAGCTTGGCATTCAGAAATCCAAGTAGAGCAGCCTCAGCATGCTAAAGGTATCGCTTTCCCAGAGCCAGGGTCTGGTGTTCCACACATGCACAGATTCCCCAGAGGAATATGTTTGCCTGTTGCCTGTTCAAGCAGAGGAGAATGGCAGATTTACGTGCAAACAGAGCAATACCAGCAGCCAAGTTCCCTGTACTATCTGTCAGCGGGGAGAGAGGTGAGTGCATCTATGGGGATTCAGAGCATCAAAGTCAGATACCTACAAAAGCATCAAGCAGTTGGTTTGGATACCCTGGATACCCTCCTAAGAAAAGCTAAGACAAAGGAGCTTGTAGCTGCATCACTTGTTTTCTCCAGAGATTCCCCCTGATGCTTATCTCAGTTTGCAAGAACAGCAGCTCCAGCCTAGGATCTTATCTCTGCCCAGTGCTGGTTTCAGCTGAACTAGAGGAGATGCCAGACTCTGCAGAGACAACCATTAATATGTATAACTGTGGGCCTTTCCCTTATTTTTTTCTGCAGACTACAGATTTCTCACGCTGGGGAGTCTTTCTGACTGCATTCTCAGGATTCAGCTGGCCCTCTTGTTTTTCTGTGTTACACAATCAGGAATAAATCACTTGTGCCTTCTGAAGGGTTGAAATATGAGGCTGGTTTGGAATTGAAATACGAAGTAAAACTAGGAAGAAGTTTCTGAGGAAGAGGTGAATCTACATTAACAGAAGATGTGGGCACGATCTTGACGTGGAGGACTGGTAAATTCCCACCTGCTTTCCAAAGCTGTAGCAGGCTGTAAGTTTATATGCAATTCTACATATCTATAATGTTATTTACTAATTGGCTTTAGCACGGATGGCCTAACCTCAACTTTTTCATTTCCTTTATAGATTTCATTGAAATAACTGCCTGGAAATAATTTCTATTTAATTTTGTCTGAAAAGGGGAGGATGACAGAGACTGATATTTACTAGTATGCCCCAACCATATGCTACCTGGCAATGTTATTAGGTCATGCACTGCAGGGTCTTAAAAGAAAAGCACATAACATAACATTTGCTAATGTGTTTGTACATCATGCTGTCAGAGTTGTGTCCCCTATGTAAATGGGAAGAAAACTATGAATATTGAGTTCTATGCATGTGAAGAAAGCCAAAAGACGCTTGAAGCATGGAAGAGTGCATGTGATGAGAGTGTGGAAAGGGAATAGGGTACATAAGCACCTACTTGCGCTAACATGTGACAGAGTTCCTCCAGATCACATTTGTTCTTTGGGAGGTGGGAACTGATGGATGTGTCACCCTGCACTCGCTGACCCTCTGTGTTTTCCTGCTGGGGAAACACAGCCAGGTACGTTGGATGTGTTTGGGTGAGCTTTCTAGATCAGTGCTCTGCAGTCCATGCTTCACTGCAGGCATTGTAGAATTGTTTGCATGTTGCTCTAGTAGCTCCATCATGAGGTCTGGGCTGGGGTGTGGGAGAGGATTGCTCTGTGCTCACTCATCAATGTATGGTATAGGTTGCTGAGTGCATTTCAAGGTCTATAAAGCTTTCTTTTTATTTATTGTTTTTCCTCTGCTTCCTCTTGTCACAAAATCAACTTCATCTTTAGCCTTATGGAGTACAGCAAGATGAAAATGACCACTGTCACCAAAAGACATAACATACTCTTTGGCAGAGCATGAAGACCAATAACACATAGTACCAGGAACTTTAAGGGACATACATATTTCTTTGGATGTGTCATTTAGGTGCTTGTGGGGAAAAGAGTGATCATGGTCCTGCTCCCTTCAAGCTGACAGAATGTCCTGTCCTTCCTTCTTCACGTAGAAAATGTAAGTTGGGAACTGAAAAGTTAACTGATTTGCACAATGCCAACCCTCTGCTAGGGTAGAGACGGACTCATTTCCTCTTTTCCGAGTGTTGTACTCCGAGCTCTAACAGTTAACACTCCGCAGCGCTTTCAAAGGCTTCCTTAATTTCCTGTCTGATAGACAGAGGGGTGGAACTTGATGTGTGAGTGAAGGAGCAAGATGTTTTTCTACAACTCAGATCCAGCGCTATCCACGCCCTCTGCTCAGAAGGACAATTGTTTCCAAGAGCAATATGAAAACACACCATTTACAGGAAAATAAGAAAAAAAAATCATAAAAAAAAATCTTTTTCACGTTTCCACAAACAGAAGTCAGTGGAGAGAACCTGTACTTCTGTGTTCCAGAAGAGTTGCTTTCAGTGAGGCTTGGCACAGGGAAAGACTTCCATTAAAAAGTGTTTTTTTAGCATTACTACTGGATGTGTTGGTCAGCTCAAGATTGCCATTTCCACACAGCTGAGGTCAGGAGAATTTCCATTAAAGGAGGTTAAAGGAGGCCTTAGTTCTCCCCAGCTTTTCTCTAGCATGTGACCTGCTCCTGTTAAGGCAGAAGGTTTGGATAGATGGATGTCTGAGCTGTCACCTGTATACCTGTCATATTCAGCTTTTCCAAAATCAGGAGAGCAGAAGGCCCTTTGCCCACAGTCAGAGCAGTGCTCAACTAAAACTAGCATGTAACCAACCTCCTCTCTTCTTTTTTCACCCTACAGCATCCAAAATAGGTGTCATATCTTTGTGGTTGCCCTACTATGATATTCCTTATGGTGAAGGGCCTCCTGCTATCCACTGACCGTTGTATTTTCACAAGGCCTCTATGCTCTGCCATTGAATGTAATCCCTATGATGAGAGTTAATATTAAGCTAGCTGTAAAGGGTGTTTGTAATTAGAGGTCTTGGACCACAGTGTAGGATGATGGTTGAAATGAACTGTAAAAGAATTCCTTGGTGACTGTTTTGTCCCATTAGCTCTTTCCCTCTGGTGCTTATAACCATCCTTGCTAAGCATCTAAGGCCAGTCGTCTTTGAGAACTCACATGGATTTGTCTTTTGTCACCACCTAGCAATGTAGCTTTTCTCTGTCCCAGCAAGAACACTAGAATCCTACAAGCTGGCTTCTCTGCCATCATGTTTTGCGGGATAGAGAGTGTCTACATCTGCCATGAATCAAAAGGAGTTTGAGGACCATGGTGATGCCTCCTGAAACCCATGTCCAGGGGTTTGCTGCAGCACAGACTGTAACCTCGGCTGGGCTGACTGGGTCTCACTAGACTGATGGAGTCCTAGATGCAGCCTGCCCTGTTCAGACCCCTCTGCAGTGGTCAGCCCCTGCAGCGAGAGAAAACAATAAGCAGGGTGTGTGATCAACATCTTTATCAGCTTCTCCCATGGAATTTCAAATGGGACAGGAAGGCTCTTGGGACTTGCCTCCAGATTTTGCGAAGTGGAGTGGAATCTGTCTCTTAAAGTTCGTTAATTTCTGATATTTGGTAATGCCTCGGGCAGACACTGCACGTTCCTGGGAGCGGAGCACTGTGAAGCAGTGACTTAGTGCAGCTAGATGCCGTGTGCCACAGGCCTCCTGGCCCACTGCCTCCAGCGCTGCAGCAAGCAACATGTCCATCCCTGCCAGAGGACATAAGCCCCGTGCGCTTGTGCTGTGTGTACATGACCCAGGAGCAGCATTCACACTGCCAGACTATCAATCAGGAGTCATTTTTTTAATAAAGAAAAATAAAACAATAGCCCTGTGTTTTCTTTGGAATTTCCAAGCACGCAGTACAGTGAGCAGCACAAGCCAGGGCTGGCAACAAGTGCTGCCTGCTCACCCTTCTCCCTCTCCCCAGCAACAGTCTGAGTCATGGCTGTGGTCACAGACACTGACACAATGCCATTGTCATCCAAAGAATGCTGTGTTTTCCTGTTCTGCAAAAAATATTTTGTACAGTGCATTTTTTGTACTCTCCGGAGGAGACACTGTCCGGATTCTTGCTGTAAATCCACCCCCCACACCCCCCGAGTGCTGCTGACTAATGCTCCCATTTCACTCCTCATGCTCTCCCGAGGTCCCTGACTTATTTATACTCTGCACAAAGAGCTGGGAGTCAGGGCCGGTGGACTGGATTTCCTCAGAACAGCACATGCACTGCGGAGTGAGGGAACGGTGAACGTCATCTCTTGAGGTGCAGTTCACTAAGGTCACGTCACTGGAGCCACCTTATGGTAGAGGGTCTGGCCCAGAGCACTCGTGTTGGTCACACATAGCCCATACAGTAGCAGCACTTCCAGAAGGAAAATTCAGCCCTCTTATCCCAGATATGGCTCTGAGGTGACTCATGCTCTGCACATGCCTCTCCCTGCCTTGCCTGCAGACTGATGAGACATGCAGCCACGCTGCAGGACAGCTGGAGGCACATAAGGTGACAGCTAAGCATAGTCTGTCACCATGTAACCTTGCCGGCACGTTAACCCCTTCAAAAGCCTCCTTTACTCACCAGCCATGGCTCTGTCTTCTGTGCACACCTCATCAAGCTGCAGCCTCAGTGCAGACTTGTCAGCTTTACTTAGTTTAAATATGAAACTGTAACTATTTACTGAAATCCTTGTATCTTTCTGTGTTGCACACCAGACAGAGAAGGAACTTGTGTTTTCTGCTATATGGTTACAGGGTGATTCAAAAATCAAATAGCCTTGAGAACACATAGGGTAGATAAGTCCAAACGCAAATCTCAGGAGGTGCACAAAGCGCACTAATCATATGTGTATTTTTTCAAAGTAACTTCTGGACAGACCATGAGGCTGAAAGATTTTCACTGATGAGATCTCTCATTCCCATATTAACACCGAGGGTTTGTGGGATTATGTTGTAGGGAAAAGCATGCCCCTGAGCTGAGTCCTGGTCTTGCTGGAGGTAGGGCTGTGTGATGGGAAGGGATGCAGTGTAGCTGCAGTGTTTCTGCACATATTGTGGTGTGGGGGAATTTTTGGAAGGATGGAGAGTGGATGGGATGTGTCAGACATGCTCTAAACATGACCATTTCCTCTATGTTTCTCTACATGTAAGGCAGATGGTTGTGGCCATGACATACTGGCTGTGATGGTTGCTCCTTATTACATAGGATATTGTTTAATTTTGTGGTAAGTGTGCTTGTGAAAGAAATTATTTTGAAAAAAAAAATGGAATGACTCATTTTGCAGAAAAATGCTGGCTGGATTTTGGGTTTCTTCAGCCACACTTAAACTGGGAGAAGAGGAAAAGACCACATTACTCAGTCCGTAGTAATGTGCATGAAGCGGATTTCCTCCCAAACAGAACATTTGTATGCATCACTGAGAGTGTGGCAGGGCATGCCAGGCTGGGTCTGACGAGCCATCCTGGTGTGAACGTGTTGGATCCTCCTGAACTCAGCCTTCAACGGAAGGTAAGGATCCTGCACGTGCACGGAGCTACTTGTGAAATAGCGGATGTTTTGGAGCAGATAGGTGATGTAGAGGACTTCCTTCCTCAACACAGAAGGCAATTTATTTGTATCCTGATTACAAATTATGAGGGTTCATAGATTGCAAGGTCAGAAGGGACCATTATAATTATGTCCTCTGACCTTCCCAAATGGTGCAATCATAGAGTTTCACTTTGATTCCTATGCTGAGGCAAACACTTTGTGCCTGAAAGGCATCAAGTCTTGCCTTAAAGACACAGAGAGCTGTCTGTCACTGATTCCTGGCCCATGAGACTATTCCAATGCATAAGCTTTTTGATTAATCTTCTTATCATCTCATTTCCAGTTTACATTTTGTCAACGTGATCTTTGATTTCTAATCATCAGTTCCACCTATCAGGTGAGCAACACTAAAAATCTACTATGCAACCCTGTCTTCATACTACCCCTTCCCACCTCATTACTAAAAATCTGCTTGGAATGAAAGACGAGAGCCTTCCTAGGAAACTAGGGAAGACTTGTGGGCAGGGATGTATCCCTATCATCAGTACCATGCAGGCATCGCACAGAAAGTTGTTCATGAGCCTAAAAACCCTCTGAGACTTTGACCTCTCTGTGATTCAGACATCTGAAAACTGTACCAGTCTTCACTGTTTAAATACTGATACTGAGAAACTCCCTGGAGGCCTCAGGCCATGGAGATCTGTATCATTGGCAAAGCACGCTAATGCTTAATATAACTGCAATCCATCCTGCTCCGTGATTCCACAGGTCTGACTTTGGCAGCCACACTTCTGAGTTAATACAAATAACTCCAAACTGTTTTTGAGAACATTAATAAAGCCGCTCACCACCCTGGAAGATGAATGTGTGTCATTATTAATTAGTCTGCTTATCATTTATGTTGTGGTAGGGCCCAGAAGTCCCTGGTCAGGGGTGCGGGCCCCACTGCCTCCTTGAACGTATGTCTCAAAGACAATCATTGCCCCAAGGTATGTGCAGTCCAAGGAGATGATCAAAGATACTGGCTGCAGATGGAGACTAGAGAAGTGCCTTGCACGGTAACAGTAGCACAAATGTTTAGCATTTAGGTATTTTGGAAATTGAAGAATGTGGCAAGCAAGCCTGTGGCTGAAGGTGGGTGCAGAACGCAACCACAGAGCCCTGCCTCAGCCTCCCTGGTAGACAGGCAGAGTGTCATCTCCTGCATTATCATCTTGGTGCTTTTGCTGCACTAGAAGACCAGATGCATGGTTTCAAATCTTGGTCTTCTGGGGCAGTTTTTGGTGTCTGCAAAGCAGGAAACTAATGCAGTTTCCTCTCTCACAGGTGTTCGTCGTGTCTTACCCCACACAGTGGGACTTGCAAGTTAGGATGAGGAACTTGATAGGAAGGAGCTGGAGACATTCCAGGCACCGTTATTACACTCACAAGGCACATCCATAAAGCAGCCTATCTCCCCCTCCCTGGAGGTATTAGCGTGCCTGGCTGTGAGTGGGGCTAAAGGGCTCTTCCCTCAAACTCAAATGGCAGGGCCAGGAACAGCCCACAAAGATGACTCACATCTTAAAGTTCAGACTGCAACACAAGTGTGGGGCTTTGCTGCAAAGCAGGCTATGAATGCACACACGGGATGTGCACAGATTTACCAAGGGAGGCCCCGAGGCTTGCAGCACCTCCAGGGACCTGTGGCCTTGCCTTGTCGTGGGAGGATGCGCATTGCCCTGTGGCAGCAGCGTGGGCAGAGCACAGTCAACCTCATCTCCATGCTGTGACCCACCGGGTGCTGGTTCTGCTTGAGGGCAGGTCCTAAACACCTCGCAGCTCTGCTGCACCCCGTGGAGGTGCTGGCTGCGGTTCGCATGACCAGCTCTGTGCTGCTGTTCTGCAAGCAGGGAGAAATTCCCCTGGCTACCGATGTCATATTTCACCATGAGGACAACGCAGGGTGGAAAGAAGAGGACACACCAAACCAGGCACTGCCCAAGGCTGAGGTAGCGAAGGGTGGTGAGCAGACAGCGATAGGACAAGGGCAAGGATGAGGCCGGCAGGGCACAGCCACGCACGAGGCGGTGCTGCCTCCCTCCATGCGGCTTCCCGCCATGCCCTGCTGCTGACAGCTCTCCTGCATCACCCCTGAGCCCTTGGCCCTGCGGTCAATGGGCTCTTGGCACTGCCCTTTGAAGCATCCACTCCAGGACGCGCTCTGACGTCCCCGTGCGTCCTACGGTTCCGCACGCGCGGGCACCGGCCGGTGCGCTGCGGGGACGTGGGCTGGCGAGCGGCTCCGCTGGCACCTCGTCAACGCGGGACACAATGAGCATTAATCACGGGCTGTCAGGGAGGCCACGGTATTTTTCCTCCATTCTTATTTGCGTGCTAGCGCCTCGAAAACAGGATGGCGATGTTTTCCTGCCGCGCATTCACCAAGACTAAACAAAGGAGGTTGTATTTCCAGGTCCCCCCCTAAACTCCTGATATCTGCAGGGCTTTCAGGAATTGCTTGGGGAGGGCAGTGGGGGGTGGGTTCAAAGATCTGGCCTCTGGACTGGCTGTGATACAGGGGGTTTGGCTGTAGATCTGAGCAGAAAACCTCCAATATTGCATAAGGGTGAAGGAATGAAATAAGGATTTCCATTTTTTTCTTTTAGGGAAAAATGCATTTCCAAGGAAAGGAAATATTCTAATAGTTTGCTCTGCAATGCCTGCCTAGCTTGCTGCGACTGTGGTGTTTTGCTCTCTTTTAGGTTTATTGCTCGTAGTTTCTTTAGATCTGATTAGATTTAAGGCCAACTGTATAGGTCCCTTACAGCACCTTACAGCACCCACACAGTATGAAAGAGAAACCTGACCTTTACATTCTTATCAGGGAGGAAAACATGTAATGTGACCATCAGTGCCACCCAGACACAAGTTAGATAACAGCTTATTGCTGCAACATCTAAGATGAGATGAGCCCAACTGCAAATCAAACTCTGCCCCTGCAAGTTTTGAAAACCCAGGTCTTTTTTTCAAACTTTTGCTATGCATTCTCCTCAGCCCCACTTTCAATTAAATCCCTTATTTTTTCTGCATTTTATCTATTATGCATATTAAATTGGCTTAATCGCTGCTTTTTCTAAATCTGATGTGCACAGAGTATTTAATAATTGGTGCATGTACAGTTTGTGCAGAACTTTTGATCTAGGTGGAAGCTCTAGGTGGAAATCCTAGTTTTGAATATTTTTTGAAATTAACCCTATGTGTACAGTTTCTGCATGAGCAGTGGCTACATGGATAGATTTTCCCATCACGGGAACCAACAGAAGCAGTCGGAAAGAGCAGAGGCAGAAAATAGAGAAGAGTTGAAGTGAGGAAGGCCATGCTAGAGTAAGTGGCTAGGAGCGCTGTGGAGCTCTTCACATGGTTTGGGATTGAGAACGTCTCATTTCAGTGCAGTCTTCATGGGGGAAGGTTTTGTTTCCCAGCTGCAGGATTGCTTAGACTTCTCAGCTATTCTCATATACAGGGAAGTTTTGTGGCCAGTTGTGCTGATGTGAAAGACAGCAGTTCAAACCTCTTCCTGCTGTTAAACTGGGAATACCAGCAGGGTTCATCTCATTCCAGGGAAGCAAACAGCATGAGGCAGATTCCTCCTTTTCAGCTGTGGTATTCCTGGTAAAAACCTCACCCCAGATCTGGAGTGGCATACTGAGCACAATTGTTCATGCAAAAGTTTTGGTCTGGTTTATATGGGAGGATTTTGCTCTCTTTTTAAAATCTTTTCATGAAAACTCTTAGAAGAGTCACAGCGTATAATGAAGTAGAATTACTATATGTGTATATATATAGATAGATATGCATTTTAATCACTGCTATCTGCATAGTTTGGGGAAAATGCTTATTAATTCCCCAGTAGTTCTATCTTTTTATGTCCCCAAGCATATAGTATGGGGACTGGGCTTGTATCCCTGGGAAATGCGAGCAAGTGGAGTAGAGCAAGGATGAATAAAAGTGCTCAGCTTCAGCTGCGCTGAGCACTGTAGGCGGCCAGGTGAGCCACAAACTAGTGGATTCAGTTGGCTCTGGAGAATGGTTTTGTTTCCATCACTGTGCTGTATCTCCAGGAATGGCCTTGGGTGTTCTGTCCTTAGGATACCAAAAATCTGAAGAACTGTCCCCCAGCCCCCAGCATAGTCTCACTGGATTAAGGCCTGAAACCTTATTATAGGTTACAAGATAGCAGTATAGTTTAAAAGATAAGAGTAACTTTGAAAAAGGAGATTTCAAAATCTGCAATACAAGATCCTGAGTTCTGAACACTGAGAAATCCAGCTGGGTTACTTCATTTTCCACTATGATGCTTAGTACTGTTATCAACATTAATTGTCATATAGAAACTTCACTACATTAGGGACCTAAGAAAAGAATATTACCAAGAAAAATGGGAAGGGCCGAAAGGAAATAGTTTGCATATGCATTTTTATATGTGGATGACTCAAACAAGCAATAAAATGTAATATCTATAACAATATCTGCAAGATCTTGAGGCAGGAATGGTATCTCAGGAGCACAATTCTTGTCCAAAAAGAAAGATACGTGTCCTATTGAGCACTGGAACACCACAAACCACAGGTTTTGCCAGAAGCAAAGCCACAGAGCACCTGTGCTGTAACCGAGCAGAAGCATCCAGGAAAGTGAGAAGGCCTTTACAGAGGGAAGAAAAAAACCCACCTGGCTTTAGAAGACAATCCCAGACTTTCTCCCCCCACCCCCTGCATTTCTCAACAAAACTTGTAAATTACAGATTTTAAATAAGTTATGAATGAATAAAAACTTGCAAAATTGCCTGAGGGATGGCAAGAAAACACGTGCTGTCATGATTAGAGCACTCAGATAACATGCTAATTACATAACACCCTAGGAATTTGGCAGCACTGATCTAGAAACAAGGCAAATAATCATGTTTCTCCCCCACTCCCCAGACTTCCCAAAATTGCTATCTTTCAGTTTTTCCTTGATTGAAAATTTAATTTTCAAACCTTTTCAAACAGCTCTGTAACCTGGCAAAAGTGAGAATCAATTTTTTATTTGTCATATCTCAAGCAATTCATTAAAAATAAATAAATAAACTAAAAAATGTATACTATTTTGTGTTTAAGAAGAGCATACAAATAATGTAAACTGGTATTAGGGTTGACTGGCCCCACGTTGCCTCTGGGTAAGGATTTGGCCCAGAATGATTTAACATTCATTATAACAATTTGGTACTTCATAAACATGACGATATTTGTTCTATGTCACTCTGGTTTAGCAGGAAAGTAATTTTCCTACATGATGGAAGAAAAATGGAGAGAGAACAACAACAGTGCTTCCTGAGCCGGGGTAAACAGATGTCAAATCCTTCAAGCACGCTCCAGTTCATTTCCCTATAATAATCCAGGACAGCTCTGTGCTTTTGCATTCCCACAACCCCAGTCTGGACAAAGGAAAAATAAATTGTCTTAAAACTCTCAAACTCTTTTCAGTTCTGTGTTGGAAGTGAAACCAACGCTTCCAGGGAATATCAGCCTATATTCCTGTGAATATAAGTGGTGCTCTGTTCATTGACTTCCTCATCTCCTTTTCAGTTCACAGCAGAACTCCTCTGGTGCTCAGCACCAAGACTGTGGGGCAGAGTGCTTTTCTCAACATTTGTTGATGAGAGGGCACCAAGAGACCACAGTGCAGGAATAGGTGAACACTGAAGTTAAATTCCCCCCTGAAGTTAAAGATTGCAGATAGAATACTTAGATATGTCAAAAGTCGCGATAATTAGTAATACTACAATTAAAATAATAACACACATGCACCTTAGTTTCTACCCCTTCTCTTGGAGTTGCACTGACCCTTCCATTGCTGTCTTAAAGACAGTAGCTTTGGTCTGCTGAGGGAGATAACACTGCAAATTGTCATTTTCTGTAGACTTTCATTGGAAGGAACACAATGTTGATTTTGCTGGTTTCCTCTCCCTCTTTCTATGATCTACTTAGGGACATTTTTATATTTTTTCTAACATACTTTTCACTTGTCTTTCTTCCTTGATCTGCAGTTCTGGGTTGCATTCGATTTTACTGCATGTGGTGCCCTTTAAGTATATTAGATGCTATTTCTTTGTTCTCTTTGTTATACCTAAACCCAGTTTCATGCAGCTCCAGATCTTTACCCTTTAGTAAGTTTTTTTTTTGTAGGAGCGGATTCTCCAGTGCCAAGTCTGTGCCAAATCTCTCATCATCCCCTGCCTGCATTCCTCTGCGCTGCATCCAGTGTCTCCACTTCTCCGGTCCTCTGTGGTTATACCAGCAGCTTGGCATTTCTCTACATTACATCACTGTGTTAGAGTCATAAATATCTCATTCTACCAAGAATAACTGCTTGTTACTGCTGTCTAAATAAAACTATGGTTGCACCATACAAAGATAAACATAAATAAAATGAATTAACCATAGACACCTGGTCAGTTAGAGAAATTGCTGTCACAGCTAAATGCTAAAGTAAAACTAATTTACAGGCAGGTCAATAAAAGTTCAGGCAGAAGAGTAAGCCCAACATCCTCCAGAGAGGCCTTGCAAATTCAGTGCAGAGACTACGGCCTATAGCAAAGTCTATAGCCACAGCAAGACCATACAGCTTCACTGAGCAGTAAGGGATGGTCTTTTAACCAGGAGATGCTGCCCTTAAGGGGACAGCATGTCAAAACTTTGGATTTGTGGATTGCCCATTACAGGCATTTTTAAAGTTAAGGTGACATACTCAGGAATTAATGTCCTACAGTCTTATGGTCTCTACTACTCCAGAAGATAGGTAAAATGCCAAATCAAACTCTCTTTTACAAACTGTGTATCTAGGCATGATCCAGTACTTCAAATCCATGCCAAACATGCTTGATGAAAATGCAAATCAGCCTAAAGTCAAATTCATTACTGTAGTTACCTGTCAAAATACCAACAACTCTCCAGCCACTGTTCCACCCATCCAGCAGAGAACTGGTTGAATTCAGACGTGAATAACTGGATCCAGGGCCAGGTAAAACCTAGTGTGCTTTTCTGGGAGCTGAAGGTAAACTGAGGCCAACAGACTCCAACTGTTCATCAAATATGAACTGCCAAGATAGGCAAAATTTTAGGGAGAAAACATCTCCATTCTAAAGTGTCCCTGGAGCTCGGTCTGCCACACAACAGGATTATCTACAAGGAAAGGGAAGCCTTGCTACCTATACATATATATATATATATATATTTTTTTTTTTTTTTGCTTGTATGAGAAAATGCCCATTTCTTTGAAAAAGTCTTTTTTTTTTAAAAAAAGAAAAGATGGTGTGGGATCTATTTAGCTAGGCTTTACTTTCCAGGAATCTTTGAAAAAATATAGTAGTTACTGTTAGGAGCTTAAGACACCACGGTTGAAATGGATGATTTTGCCATTATGGTTGTAATTTCCATATAAAAACATAAGTTTAGAACAGGATTCTTGCTTCCACCTTGAAAGTTGATTCAAATCCACTGTGAAAGAGGGCTTTGCACATCAGAGAGTTTGCCATCTGGATCACAGTGGCATCAAGTACATGGAACAAGTAGGCTGAATATCCTGTCTTGCAATGAAACCCAAGCACAAGCATGATGCACCATACGCTGTCTTCACTGACAACCGCTTAATGTTACCTGAATTTCAGTCTGCTGCCACAGTGTGACATCTGCTCAATTCCAAGCATCTGCTCCATAGATCTCCATGGTAGGTATGATGAATCTGCCCATGGCATTTGGGTAGATTGGGATTGAGGGATGATTTTCTCCAATAGAAGAGTATTTTCAAAATATGAAGGAATGCTCATCCAAACTGCATAAGTGAGGGGTCCATCATGTAGTATAAGATTTGTAAAGTTTCTTTCCCAAGCAGACAGCACAGGGCACACTGAGAGTATGAGGGTCCCTGGAATTATTTGCAATGAAATGAATGTATTCTCATGCACAACCTCTTATTCAGTGGGCTTTGGTTCAAGATTCTCCATCATCTTTCCATCATCTCTGAATGAGAGCCAAGGAAAGCAAGCAAGGCCCATGTTGCTTTTGCAGAAGTCAATCATGTAACCAGCACCTGGTGATAACAATGTTTGCGTCTACATGAGAAGTTTAACCTGCTTTCAGACTCCAGAAAAGCACCTTGAAAAGTTTGGCATCCAAATGTAATAACACATAGTGCTGTTAAAGCTTAGGCTTCAGCTGGATGCCAGGATCATAGAGCTAGAAGACTTCTGGTACCCTCAGTCAGGCCAGTGAGGGCTAAAAAATAATCAGGATTCAAGTCCTGTGCAAGAGCATTATTCCACATTTATGTTTATGTCAATCTCAGAAACAACTATATGCAGATAAGTTATATTCCTAAATCTACTTGCTTAATACATGTATTTACTCCACTGCGTTCTCAAACCCATAGGCTGTTTCTCTTCTACCTGCTCGTCATGATCATTACATTTACAGGTGACTACCGCATAGGCCCATTCAGGAACTGTGAAATGAAAAGGTACCTTCTCCCAGACTGCGAACAGCAGCTCATTTTCCATTTATGTTACTCTGTCATGTAAATCTGCTGAGAGCCACCAAGGAAACCAGTGATCTCCAAGCACACGATTTAGGAACAACTCAGTGTGCAAGAGTGAATGCTCTCCATTGACATAAATCAGAGTTTCTCTCCTGGAATCACTGCAGTCAACAGTACAGGGGGTGAAGTACTTCAGCCCACAACAGGCCCTGACTTTTCCTGTTTCTCTAGAGCAGTGAATTTTGGTAGTCTCTGTGCAGCAGAACTGAGCAGCAGTATTACCTTCTCTGCTCTGCCTACCTGACTGAAGAAAGTAGGTCTCAGCAATTGTCACAGCCTTCTGGCTGTCTACAGAAACACTTTTGGAGTGAGCACGTTATTCATCACAGTTTTGAGTTCCTTGCTGTTCAGATGAGTGAATGTTCTGCTGCACCCAGCAAAAAACTGCTTTCCAAGCACTGGGGCACCAATTTCTCAGAGATGTTCTCCCTGAACCCACATGATGTTGGCACCCTCATACCTGCTTGATGCCATACTCACCATACAACCCCCATCTCTCCACTATCACTGGCAGTTTCCATCCTACCACTAGGATCTCAATGTCAATATCTAATAAAAATCTTAATCCCTGTGATTTTTCCTTTCCTGCAAAGCAGGGGAGTGGAGCTTTTTTCTGGAATGCCGGTGCCCGATGCAGTAGCAGAGAGTCCCGTGTGGGGAGCCTGGTTAAGGGCTGGCTCTGTAGCTCCCTTCCCATTCCAGAGGATCCCACTCACACTTCCAGACTGAGAAATGTGTGCAGGGTTTGCCTTAGTTTTCTGTGAAGATTCACCATAAGGCTGGAACCAAGCGCAGCTCTCTGGCATCTGTTCTGGGGCAGCAGACGAGTCACGGCAGGGAACGCCTAATGGCATATAAGGAAATGCTTTGTCACCTTCACTGATTCTCACAAACAGCCTTCCTTATCACAGAAAATCATTTATAGAGTGTTCTAAATGTACACTGTGTCTTAAAACCCAATTAGAGACACAACCCTGCCCTGAACAACCCAAAGTCTAGCCACCGTTTAGTGCATTGATATAAAACCAGCCAATGAGTTGTCTCTGAGAGGTGCTAATGGTAAACAAGTCTCAGGGACTTCCAGCTAGGCTCTGACCAGCCCTTGGGGGTACTGCTATAGGCCTTGTGTGTGGTGGGGAAAAGGTCCCTCATGGAAGACAGATTGATCTGCATCAACCATGAGGCAAGAAGAAGGGACATGTGGTACAGCAAAGGCTCAGGTACTTGAGCAGCATCCAAAGAGCCTCCTCTGGCTGCAGAGGGGAGGAAGGACAGGATTGCAGAGGGACTGGAGAGCTGGAGCTCATTGGAGAAAGAGGTGGAGCTCAGCAAGGAAAGAGGACAGCAGCGGTGCCGAATGCTGAGTCGTCATCTCTCCTGCGTGGACTAGCACTGAGGAGCAGCTCTGTGCTATGGGGATAACCCAGTGTTGTTAATGCTCGTTTATTAGAGGTGCCCAGTCATGCAACCCGCTTCAGGGGCCTGCCATCTATCTTCAAATATTCAACTTAGAAGGTGCCTAGACAGATTTTAGCCAGCAATTTCAGTGACTCATCTTGCAGGGTGAAAATGCCCTTGCTGCTTAAGGAAACCGTATTGTGAAGCACAGTCTATCAGTATATCTGTATACAGGTGGAGGAAGAAACGCATCAGAACAGCAGCAACACTTTTCATCATTTCCTGAAAAAAAGAGAGAAGCAAACATTAGTCTAGATCCCAAGAGTCCAGGCACATAGTCTTCTTGGTCACAATTTTGCTTCTGCTGCCTGGTGAGAAGGAGGGCTGAGCTCATACTGCAGCCCAAGCCCTTTGCACTACTTCCCCAAACGGCAAGTTGGGAGAGAGCAAAATTCAGAGCATTTATCAAAACTGTCCGTTTAAATACATGGGAGAGGTTGCGATTGCTATCTGGGCACGCTCATCAGGTGCAGGCATCTCAAGACAGATACCAGCGGAGACTTCCTGGTAAATTGCAGCATCACAGAGGAGTCTGCAGCTACTTGTACCCAGCCATCATCGGAGCAAAGAACGTTCCGATTCCTGGCTGGTACTTGAGCTGATAATTACTCAGAAAAATTAAGGGTTGGGTAATTCCTCCTGAAATTAATTACCTTGCTAAGATGCCGCGGGGCAGCTACCACAAGAAGGTTTGAAGTAGATGATATAACCATTTCCCTCCTCAAGATTAAAACCAGGAAACGGGTCGCAAAAGTCCACCTTTGTGGTAAGTGGCTTTTAACTTGCTAGGTTTCCCTTCTCTGGAAAACTTTTAGACTTCGTTTGAGTGTTCCTGAAATGCATGGAATTCCTATGAAAATGTAAACATTTATGGACACTTCTAGCTGTCTGCCTGATTTGGCACTGACAACTCAGCCCTCTTCAGTAACTTTGTCAGTTCATTTTAATGTTCTTTTTTAACTAAGCAGCCATTGCTATTTACAAAAATTTATAGAGGAAGGTTCAGAATGGTCAAATTAGAAGAAGAGGTTCATAATATTCATAGTGGTTTTCAGGCCTGAAGTTCAATTAATTTAACAGAAGCCCTCACTGGCCTCACATGATCTCATTTCAGTTCCTCTCCCCTGGCACTCTGCAGGTGACTTTGAATTAAATGCTTTATTTCCCCTGCATCTGACTTGTAAAATAAGGTTGTCCTTTTTCCTTTGCATTCCCTCGCTACCCAGGGAGAGATTTCTCTGGGCAATGGATGTCTTTGCCTGCGCATGTGGGCCACTCCCCTCCTCCTCCCCCATTAGGTAAAGAGCATCGTTTTTCAGTACGAGGCATCATAAAATCATTGATTCACAGAGCAGTGAGGTTGCCTGCTACCCATGGTAGATACTTGTGCCTATCCCCTCTTCTTAAAAAGAAAAGAAATAAAAAGAAAAAATCAACAAAAAAAAAAAAAAAAAAAAAAAAAAACAGATTTAACAAAA
>JAWLRI010000564.1:827301-839413 GCA_034781795.1 Crypturellus tataupa | reverse complement strand
AGGGGGGTTGGACTAGATGACCTCTAGAGGTGCCTTCCAACCTTAGGCATTCTGTGATTCTATGATTCTATGATTCTCAGGTTTAAATATCAGCCTTTTCATATATAGGGATCTTTTTATCCACAGAAACATGCACACACCACTAAATGGAAAACAGAGCACAGGTTGTTAGGACTTGGGACACAAGAATGATATAGGCTGAATAAGCCTGAGGATTCAGGGAAGAAATTTGCAGTTTGTCAGGGTCTAATTGTTGTCAACAGAATTGTGGTTTATCAGTAGCACATGGCTGTCCATTTTGCCATGCAACTCTCCTGCCAGCATGGGCCTCATAGTACCTTGTAGTAGTTCCAGCATCATCTTACAGGGATATCATCCACATTTGTCTTGAATAACACACGCATATACCCTCTTTCATCTGCACAGGACAAGTGAAATAGTCCTATGAGAAGGAAATTTGTCTGCAGAAACTTCTCCCTGGCATCACTCACAGCTGTATAGCCCATGCATGTCACCAAGGTGAGTCTTCTAAGTTCTTCTGAGGATACGAAACCTGACTTGTCAGCAATTATGCATCTTGCTGTGGTTCTTCTCTTCCATCTCTGCTCTCTGAGTGCCCCAAGATTTGTGAGGAGGGCAGGCAGGCCCCCATTTGCTGCACAGTGCAGCTCACTGGACTGACAGATCACTCCATCTTCGGACTGTTTCAAATAAGCTTGGTTTGGGAGGGGAAGGGGATTATCCTCCTTGGTTAAGGAAAAGTCCCAGAAATCAGGTAGGTACTTCTGGCGGAGCCATGTTTTTCTCCTCTCTTGCCATGAACTTCCTTTGTGGCCTCAGGTAAGTCACTCGATCTCAGATTCAGAGATCTAAGTATGAATTAGGAGTCTGATGACTGGGTTGTGGGAGACTTTTGGTCTCAGTAGCATGTCAAGATTAGTCAAGGGGTATGATGTACTTCATTAATGGCAAAAATGGGTACTTTTTGAGATGTGATAAATGACAAGACTGTATGAATTCCTCACATATTCAGTATCCATAAGGGGAATACAGACACATGATCAAGGAAGTGCCACAACTTCTTCTTTAGGTTCCTATTTCTACTGCTGAAAAAGCACAGTCTGTCAGAAAAATGTCATTCATACCAAGAAATAATGTCTTCAGACACAATCTTTGATAAAAATAAATAAGTAAACAATAAGGCAGTGATCTCCCAAGCTCTGGGACCTTGAATGGAGAAAGTCTACCTGGAGAAGGCAGACTGCAGGACAAAGTGCAGAACAAAAGGGGAGATAGATGCTCTTTATCATCTAGATATCATGCAATAAATAGGTCTGTTCTCATCTTTGCCTGTCTTGCACCCTGCCCTTATGCCACTTTCTACAAGATTTACTCCTTTCCAGAACTCAAACCAGCTCCTAAAACTGGCCAATTTTGCAAAACAGCATGAACTCCAAGCATTTCTCCATATTCCACAGAATTTCTTTAAAGAAGGCAGAGGAATGCAGTACAATTCATCAGTCTTTTAGATGTCAAGACTGAATGCTTTTCTACATTGAGCCCAGATGTCCAGTTATCTACTACACCATGTACCATGTGGCCAATGTGTCTTCTTTTCTCCTCTTCTGTTCTTCTCAACACAGTTTTGCTCTTACAGCATCTGTGAAGAAGTCAGGTAAACCTGGGCTGAGGTAACCTCTGAATTCAGCTCATTGAATCACTACAAATCCTTTCTGTGGAATTACATAACTGCAAGAGTTGCCACAACCTTGACAAACATAAGGATCCTTAAAACTGATAACTATAGTCTACTTTCTGTCCCACAACACGCTCTGTTCTCTATGGTATTTGAATCTGGAATGTCTTGAGATTCATAGGAAGAGGGTGGAATTTCCTGTCCCAACACATGATGCACTGAGAAAAGCTGGTGTGCAGATGTTCCTGAGCCACCAGTGGAAACTGTCTTCAGAGATCTACATTAAGGCCAGACAATATATGAGGGACAGAGTGGTCCTTTACCAAATAACAGCAATTTGAAAGAAGGTAATTGCACAAGATCATCCCAGGGGGTGTTTCATACCAGGAGCACTGTGGATGCAAAAGGTCTGATGGGGGCTGCATTGTGCTAGGCTGTAGTAATTCAGATTATACAAGAGAGAAGAACCCTGACGATGTGAATGGGAGAGGTTTTGCTGCTGTAATGAGCTGTGTGTCATGTCCCACAAGCGAGCCAGGACCACGTGGGAGACCACCAAGGGAAGCTGCAGTGCTGCGGGGTGAGATGCTGCTTGCTGGCACGTTTGCCTGTGAGTCAGAACGAAGTCAATGTCTCTTGGATCTGAAACCAGACTATGATGGTCTATGGCCTCTGAAGACCCCTGGTTATATATTTTTATATAAGAAGGGTACTAAATTAATGTTATCCTGAATTCCAGAAGAGGTTACCAAATCTTTCTAACAATTCTGTCTGAAGACTTCACTGGGAGCCTGGGACAGTTTGCACATTTGAATTGACAACATGAAGTAGGTGATCAGGAAAAGATCAACTGCCTCCTTTTTATTTTATTAATTTATTTTTTTAAAATGAGTGAGAAATCTGGCTCCAGATCTATCAGTCTTTTCCTTTCACTGCATAGATATCTGTTAGCAGATTATCCTAGAAATCGTTTCACTCCAGAACCAGAAAAGTCAATGCCTGATGCTTTGGAAACTTTGACAGTTATAGACATATTTCATGGATGCTACTGGTTAGCTATTGGAATGATTTGATTCCGTCGTCATCTTTGTGGGTGTCGTGCTGTTTGTTGTGATGTTTCAGATGAAACTCCTGTTACTAGCACTGAAACTGCACCTCTGGAGCTAGCTCACATCTAGTTATCTGCACAGCTGGAATAATGTTGGCAGTGCATGCAGCTCCAGCTCCAGCTGTGAGCAGACCGGCTGTGTGCACCGATGTGACCACAGTGCCACCTGCTCTCCATCACTACTGTCAATACCAGCCAAGTGGAAGAGAGTTTAAGTAGTACGTGGGATCAGCCAGGGCTTGTGTTATAACAGGGCTGAAAACACCAACAAAACTACTGCAGCAGAGAACATTTACCAGAGGAGGCTAAAGATGCTTCTTGTGATAGTAATATTTTTTCATTATTTGTCTTGCTCAGGATACTGGGAATAGAATTTGAACTTATTTCATGGAAGTTCTATTTCTCAAGAAAGTTTGGAAAAGGAGCAAATTGCTGTAATCATATACTGCATGCCAAAGGGGAGTGAACTGCAAAGTGGTTTAATTAGGATGCCCTTGGCAGAGGCAGGACTCACAGTGCTGGGTGTATTCCGAAAAGCAATTATAATTAACAGTTTACTTTTAAAGGTGGGAGAATCAGAGGGTCAGTCTGGGGCTTGGATTTATTGCACGCAAGACAATACAGAAACTTTACTTATGATAAGAGAAAGTGGACTAAAAAAAATTGAGAGATGGTTTTATTTCTGGGAACCACACAGATGGGGAATGTAAAAGCTGTTTCATCTTCCAGACTCAGAATAGTCGATGAAAAGACAGAACAACCTCTTGGAAAAGATTATGTATTTTCCCAAAGGAAGTAAAAACCAGGTAGAAGAAGCCCCAGAGACAGCAAGTACTCAGCTTTATGCCAGCCAGCACACGGCAGCCTAGATCTAGCCTGCAGATGACTGCATAATTACTAATTTGTTAGTGTAGCGATTGCAATGATTGCAAGACATGATGACAAATCCTCTGAGAAGCTGTTCATTAGGTCCCAAGCAGCAGTACTGGCCTCCACTGTGACTTCTAATGGTGTTGGGTATGAGAATTCAGAGTCTTCCCCTGCTTGCTCCAGCCATATCTCTATGTACCAACAATCTTCCAACAACCTAGCAACAGAATAAAATCCTCACATAAAATTATGTTAAAAGAATTGAGTTTGGGATGAGATGGGGGGAATTCCTGTATGTGATGGTATAGTTGTCTTGGGACTCAGTTGTGGTTGGTCATGAGCACAGTGGCTTTCTTTATAGGACTTAATTTGCAACTTCAATGGTCCTCCAATTTTCTTGAATAGCCTGGAAATCCCACAAATAGACTATGTTAACACTTCACAAGGCATTGAGAGAATAAGGTCTCTCAACTACCTCTGCATAAGAGTAGGAGAAATGTCCAAGTTGGGAAGGTCAATGAACAACAGTCTAGACTTCCCAAATCTTTTCTGAGTGAAGGCTTGGTAGGTCATGGAGAACCTCAAATGAAATGTCCTTCAATGATTTTCAGTTTCCATAAAAGAAAATTATGACTTAGACTGGCTATATTGCAGTGCAGCTTCATCAGAAATGGCTCAAAGGATGAGAACTATTGAGAGAGATCATTCTTAGGAAATTCTAGGACCTAAAACAAGATATTATTGTGAACTGAACTTCTGAATTTAACATACTCGAGTACTTGGTCAGAAACTCTTCTCAATGTACATCTTTTACTGCCAAAAAACATTTTTTTTGCATTTAGAATTCTCAAGGTTTTATTATAACCTCCCAGAATGGTCCTGGTGATGCATAATTTGTAAGGTAAGTAAGTCTGAGAAAAACTAGGAAATACAATTAAAAGATGGTGGCAGCAATGTCACACTGAAATTATCATCAAAATGTCAGCATTTTTGTTCAGAGAACTGCATTCATATCTAGTTACCAAACTGCCATAAAATAAGATGGAGGGAAAATAAACAGAGGAGGAAGACAGAGATGGACAAAAACCTACTGAAATGGTCATGGTTTTGACTGTGTGAGAGTGGTGTTTTAAATGAAAAAGAAAGCAAATTAGAAAGGAGCAAAAATGTGAATGCAATAAAGCAAATTATTATGAAGTGTAAAGAGAAATGGAATATGATCACTCTGTCATGCTGCTGTTGCTTTAGAGGTGGATTAATCTGATGACCTGTGCCCTGAAGATCCCACATCTGAGGAGATGAGTATCAATGAGCAGATGATGCCCTGAGACACATCTGTACACAGGTCTATGGATCATACCCTGCAGCAGAGGCAATTAAGTAACCTGGAATAACATGGAAGGTGCTCAGGTGTGATGGTGAGTGGGAGTGTTGGGATTGCTATCAGACCTCATGAAACCAGTCTAACAGAAGCAAGAGATAGATGAGATGGGTGTAAACTTCAGCAAAAATGACCCATGAGAGAGAAGCCAGGAGGAATAGAGTTTGTGCAGTGCAGGATCCATTTCTCCAATCAAACGTTGCTGAATCACATGTGGCTCATTTCAAAGGGTTCAGTAAATGCAGACCTGCTGGCTCTGAAATATTTACAGGCAGGATAGATAAGATAATGGTGTATTTGGCTCTGTCACCTGCTCTGGGGAGGAGCTGATCAGCACAAGATTAGGGCAGAAAGATTCCTGTCCCTTGCACCACGGAGAGCTGTCCATTACATATCAGGGATCTTGCTGCAGCCCTGGACAGTGCCAAAAATAGGGTGCTGGACCAGAGGGACTAATGAGCTCAAAGATGCACCCTCAAGTACTGCACCTGAAGCAAAACAGGCAGCTTGTCTCTGAGAGTCTGCAGCACACAGACAGTGCTTTAATGAGCACATGTTTGAAATCCATCTGAGATAGCCCATGAGAATGCTCTGTCAGCTTGCAAGGAGAGGTTTAACTGAAGCTATAAAATGTGGCCAGGCATGACAGACACCGCTGCCAGGCGGACTCACATGGAAGGGAAGAACAAGAAGGAGACCTCCTGCTTTCTTGTTCCAACCTACATGAAAATAGACAGCTCTGATAAACCTACCTCCCTTCCCCACTCTATCAGTTGTTCTTCACAATCCCCTTTGCACCCTCCTGACATTCAAAGAAGATGACCCACGGGACAGACACTGGGAATTGCTTGCATTTGCCTTTTTGGCATTTGGAGCACATCCTGGACATGTTTCTAGTTCTCACTACAGTTTCCCAGCAGCAGAGCTGGTGTGACACTCTGGGGGATGCCAGAACACCCTCTACAGAGCTAGAGTAGCACTTCAAATCGAACTGTGGGAAAGTAGTTCCTCGCTTCAGGAGCAGATCTTACAAATGCAGCTCCAAGACTAGAAAGATCTTCAGCAAAGTCTCCAGGAAAAATCCTGTTCTGCCTTGACTGATGCTTGAAGTGAATCTGGTGCTTCTGCATGGCCAAAGTAATTCAATTCAGAGTATATAGAATTAACTGAAAAAACTGCAGTTCCCATGAACGGAGAAACTTTGCTAGAACACTACTTGAAGTAACAAGTAAAGTGCCTCCTTCAGGTTCTGTTCTAGAACATGAGCCAAATGCCTTTTCCCCCTCTTTTTGGTTACTGGACTTCTGCACCTGCCAAATTTAGCAATGTACCTTGGTGAAAGTACAACAACAACCACTGTAAGTTCACAGTTGACATAAGATGTTGAGTGGATCTAAAAATTTACACAGCGCTGTCTAAAGATCTTTCTATACTGACCCAAATGCTTCATATATATTAAATATCCTAGTAATATGACTCTTGTTGCTATGACAGCAATCTTACAGTAAAATATTGTACTTATTTTCTGTAGGGTCTCCAGCAGTGTACAAACCACTGTGCCCTTTCCAGGTTCCAGAACTCTAATGCTTGCTGTGCAGGAAGATGCAGCCTAAAATATGTTCTAGGAAGATTTCACGCTACCAGTTGTTTAAACTCTGGATCCTTACAAAGATAAGAATTTTCTTCTTCCATCTATATGTTTTTTCCATGGCTTACAAAAGAAAATAAGCTCATGGCATCTGTAGATGACAAATGTATGAGGTCAGTTTGTAAAGCAGCTAATGATCTCAATTCATGTATGAATCTCATGGGTATTTGGCACAACTGTAAGGATGCATGTGTACTGCATGGAGGAGAAGTAGTTCTCCAAGGTTGGAACTCATACCCCAGCTTCACTGAAGGTGCATTTGCTGTAAACATCTGTGTCTGGACCTCTCCCTGTGTACTGCAATTACACTCAGGAAAAAAGAAACGGCACTTCTAAGGCTTAATTCTGCTGAGCATATTTTGACTCTCTGCTCCAGGATGTGCCATACTCTCAGTGCTCCTGTTTCTCTCCATTGACATTCTGGGAACTTCATATAAATAACTCCACAGATTCTTATGCAGTAGCACATGTGGTCTCAAGTCTGCATGAAAAAAATCCACATTTCCATTTGGAAATATCCTGGTGATGTAGGTGGATGATGCCCCAGCCATCCACAAGCAGATTATTCATGTTTCATTCCAGCGATACACCAGAGAAATGTGGAATAAAGGCGGCCTGACAGGAACATACCCTAGGTAGGGATGATCTGATGTATCTGATTACATCTCTTAAGTTCATTATCCGTGGGGAGCGCTGCTGCATGCTGCAAAGGCAGCTGTTCCATTGCTTCTCTTGTTTGTATTCAGCAGATGCTTCTGTCAAATTAACCCCTACTTCTTTCACTGATATAGAGCTCCTTCACAGCTCTTGCGATCTCCCCTTGCAGGAGCCTTTCAGCTTCATCCATCCTGGACTCTGTCCCCTGATTTTTCATTAAGCTGACCAGTTTTCTACTGGCCTCTTGGCCAGTTGCCTACTTGCTTTTACCTGCAACTCACTTCTCATCTGAGCCTGACGTTCTGCTGTGCATCACCTCTGCCTGAGCATCTACAGTTGCACCCACTCCAGGGGTTCCTCTGACAGCTCCTTACCCACAAGGACATTACGGCACCGATTTATTGTGAGTCGCCAAAGGGACTGGTTGTCTTCTGCAACCCAACAGACAAGCTAGAAATGCTACTAATGCTTCACAGATCATCTCTGCAGTGGATATGGTGGCTTAAAGCTTTAGTCAAGCACTTCAGAGAGGGTCAGCAGGGAGGGTGAGAGGCAGACCTGGGCCTTGTTCTTCTAGTTAGATGACTTCTTGCGTCATGACATGAATTATAGAAGCAAAATTTCCTCACTGAAAAGAAACAGCTTGCTTAGTCCCCTCTATCTGCCATCTCCAAAGCAGGATTTACTTCTGTGGAAAGTTGCATTTAGGTATGGGAGCGAGAGGGAGAAGCAGTGGCCATGGAAGAATGGGGACTGTCCCATAGGAATTTCCCAAATCTGGATTGAGGTCTCCTTCATTATCACAACTGCAAGACTCTGGGTCATCCATCTCTAACATATCCGAACTTTGAACATTTCCCGGTGACCTGAAGGGTTAAATTTACCTTCCCCCAGTCATCTATACATGCAAGCTCTCCTATCAGAAGTGACATCAATACTTAGAACCCCATGACTACTGAGAATTGGCAGGACTGATCACGTTCCAGTCTTTGAACAAATTACAGCATGCCGAGGGATGATATTAGCTGTCTGTGGATGTGGTCCTAGTCCGTGACAAATGCAAGGAATGCTCCTTCTTTCATGGTGGGTTAAGCTAAGTCACATTGCCTCAGATTTGCTGTGGGCTAAGAATACACACGAACACTTTTCATAGATCAGTGCATGCACTGCATCTTGTTAAGCCATGGTAACTTGATCACACTTATGAAATCCCTGGACACCATAAAATCATTCTTTCATGCAGCAGAGATTCTGTCTGCCTGCTGTGGAATGTGTGCTCCTGTGTATTAGCCAGAGATAAATCACTTTGTCTCATGCTCAATAAGGAAGGAAAAGGAACAAAATTTGTTTTGTAAAGCAAATCCAGGCTTTGGAAGGTAACAAATGAGTTCCTAGAGAGAGATGACTCTGGAAGAGTAAAGTAATTTCTGCATCTCTGGAAAAACTGATTAAATGAGGATTCTTGGTAAGGATAAGGTGTTGTGTCTTCAGAAGAAGGATGTGGATGAGATTGCCAATACACTTGGTTCAAAAGATTATCTCTTCAGAAAGGTCTCATTGGCATGCTTATTAGGGATGTTTCATTTAATTTAGTTAAGAATTAATTAATTAAATACACAGTTTATCTTGAGTAGAAAAGACACCCAAATCTAATGGAAATGTTGCATGGACAGAGAGATGCCCTGTATGGCTGGAAGAACATATTTGGGGAATAGAGCTTTGGCAGGACTCACACCCAGAAGACTGTTGTTTTGTTTTGATTAATGCAAATTCCTGATTTCCAAACTCTGGGTCTTGCAGCAACATGCTCCTCTTCTCCAGGAGGCCATGCCATGTTGATAGGGAGAGAGAAAGGGCAGTGGAGAGACGGAGAGACATATAAATCCTGCTGGATAATACTGTTGGCCTCTCATGGGTCTGCCCAGGGCCTTGTGTCTCTCTTCTTTGTAACCCTTCTCTGATATGTCCTTGTTTGAATAATGGCCTTGATGTGAGACAGCATCTCCTGCCAATGAACCCATTGGACATTTAGCTTTCATAGGTTTCACATTGTTCTGTTCTGAAGAAGAAACTTATGAGTGAATTGAGCATCACACTGTCAGAAAGCTCTAGAAGAACCTTCAGTTAGAAGCTTCATCCTTCATGCAGAAACTGCGACGTAGCTATTTCCATCAACTGGTAACGCATCCACATGCCCAATTCGCTTCGTGTATAGGATACCTAATGCAGTCTCATTCTTCAGGTACCATCTGTGAGGCAAATAAAGGCGAAATCATCAGAACTAAGCTCCTCTGCATAATGAGCTTATGTGATGAGGGAGTCCTCAATGGATCTGGCTAAGCTGTTTCAAAGTACAATTTTTATGATTCAGAGCTACAAAAATTAAGGTAAAAGCAAAGTGAAGATTTTTAAGATCTCTCCTCTGAGAATGTGGTTCCTTGAACATGCCTTTTATCCACCGTCTGCTAGTCTCTCTGAGCTCTTGACACAGGAAAGGCTAAGTCCAAATGTTTCCTTTGGTCCCTGATATCCTTTATCCCTGATATCCTGATAGCTTTTAATATCCTGCTGGATTTGAGGAAAGATGGATCTTTCCAGACTCCCTATTTTATGAATGAATATATTCTACTTCAGATACAGGCAGACCCAAATGTCTGGCTGTGTGGGTTCCCTTCCCTCCTTCCCTTCCCTCTGGAATTAGCTGTACATTTTAACTGACCTACAGAGGATTTCAGAAGCCCAGCACACATGCACACCTGCATACACAACCCCAAACCAACCAACATAAAACCCAAATTACCAATGCTGACCTGGAAGCTTCTTGAAGCAAGTTCCTGAGAAAATACATTATATAAAGTAGAGGTATGGACAGCCAGACTGGCAGGGGTTGAGTGAGCACTAAACTGCCTGGCATGTCTGATATATGCTGCCTGATGAAGAGTTTGGGATCATTTCTATGGAAAAAAAATCTGCTTAAATAGCTTGCAAATCCTGGCTAGACACAAGATTTTTCATATTCCTTGCAGAAAATTCACATAGCTAAGCTCAGTACAAGACCATGGGGAAGAGGAATGTGATATTTATTTTAAACAGCAATTATTTCATTCACTTCCACTCTCATCTACCAAATACAGATTCAGCAGCACCGAGTCACATATGCCCAAAAGGTCTGGTGAGGATCATCTGCAAATGACATGGAGAATGAGGGATGTCAGCTGTAGGGCTTCAGTGTCTCTGGGGTCCTTTTGACCGAGGACCACAGAGTGGCTTTTGAACAGGTCTTCTGTATCACTTAGAAGTCAAGACATGCCTTTTGCATCCAAACCTTGTGCACTTCACCCTCGTTAAAACTTGAGCAGACTTTCTGCCCAATGTTTGCATTTCCTGCGACCTTGCGGCTGCAGACTATCTTCCTGCTGGGATAATAGGCAGATTAATGGCACATACCACACGCTGCACCTTGTTGCCATTCTCCAGTTATCTCCTTGCAAGCCTTCAGGTGGTGACTCATTTGTGCTGTGATATTTATGCAAACGATACGTTCCTTAGTGTTTACCAGTTTGATTGCCATCTATCATGCCCTTCTTTATCAATAAATATTATTCTTTTAACCCTTGCTACCGTGTTTTCTCTGGTGACACATTTATGCTTCAGACAGAAAAACTGAAATTCTTGTTTTAAAAATCTCTACATAATTGTTAGGTCTTACATGACTTTTCATGCAGATACAAAGTGATGAACTCTGCTCTTTGCTTTCTTCTCAACAGCAAATAATCCACCTGTTGGTCTCCCTCTTGAAACCCAAAGCTGTATTTCTTTATTTTTATCACCAAGACTGCAAAGAAGGAAGGTGAGAGAGCCTCAGATGTTCTCATATGAGTCAATTTACTAATTGGGAAGAACCACAGGGGACCTGCAGAATCGCCTTCCCCAAAGCCAATCTGAGCAGCCTCTCCTGTTGTGGGACTTGAAGAGCAGCGCAAGTTCTGTCTGATGTGAGTGTCTGCAGAAGGAGGACACAGGGCTGTATGGACTGATATAGACAGAGTGAGCACTTATAGAATACTAGCTAGTTATATATATCTAGTCCATCAGATCCTGTGCTTTAATTATCACTAAATAAATACCTGAGTATCAATGGATCATTTTGTGACTGCACTTGTTCTTGTATCAGAGTGTCCTACTTTCCTTGGCCTGCCCTAAATTGTGCCTAAGCTTGGCATATAGAGGCTTACTGGAATGGGAGTGTGTTTTTCTTCATCCTTATCTACCCGCGAGGTCACTGTAGCTTTGTGGAGGCATTAACAAGGGTGCTGCTGGCGTGCCTCTCCTTGAGATAACACGGCATAAAGGGCTGAGCAGAGATGAAGAGCAAATACTGCGCAGGGTGTTGAAGCTGGGAGCCGCGGTGCTCCTGTGGACAAACGTTGCCCCAGTGAACCTGGCCTTACCAAGAACGGCTCAGGACCATCCTGCTTTGCATGTGTCATTAGTCATAGGTTCTGGACTGGGTGCAGGGAGAGACGAGGCAGACAGCAGTATGAGGAACTTCAGGTGTTGATTCAGGAAGTTTCTTCTTCATGCTGCCAGCTGAATGATCAGTGCAAAGTCTGTATGAGGCACATTGTGCCAAGTCTCCCTTAGGGGACATACTGCTATGCAGAGAGGGCTAGAGTTTTTCTTTTTCTTTTTCTTTTCTTTTCTTTTCTTTTCTTTTCTTTTCTTTTCTTTTCTTTTCTTTTCTTTTCTTTT
>JAWLRI010000564.1:765435-827201 GCA_034781795.1 Crypturellus tataupa | reverse complement strand
TTTCTTTTCTTTTCTTTTCTTTTCTTTTCTTTTCTTTTCTTTTATTTTCTTTTCTTTTCTTTTCTTTTCTTTTCTTTGAGAGAGAGAGAGGGCAAAACACCTGATATCTCGTTTTGCAAAAATGCAAAGTGCCAGTGAGATCCCTCTGGCAGGTGTTGGAAAGCCTGACTGCCTCACTCTCTTTAAGGAACCATAAGGTATCATTAACCCAGCTGACTTTGGAGCCTGTTTGCAGGTCTGGGTGCTGATTTTTCTGAACATTCACATAAAGCAATAAGAACTTGTGAATGGATGCAACTTTTGCAAAGTTGCACTGTGGTGCTCTAAGGAGGCATGGTATAGGAAAAGAAGTCTAAAGCTAAGAATGTGCTAATTAAAATATACCGCAGGATGTCTGCATCGACCCAGAGTGCTGCAGGATGTCCTGTGCCCAGACACAGAGAGTGACGGGCAATTCAGAAAGTGAGAAACAGGCTGTTCCATGGGGGAGTGCAGGACACCCATTGTGACTGCTCTGAGTGACACCCGTCACTGTCTTATCAACAACAGCAAGAAACACGTGGCTGTAAGAGCCCTCCAGGGCTCACCAGCACGGGAATGTGTGGCAGAAACATCAGCCACTCTCACAGACTAGTTGAGATACTTGAGTTTTTAAGGAAATTCCTTGTTTTTATATGCAATCTTTTTTTATTGTTTTATGTTTCTGTAACTTTTTTTCATCATTGTAAACCTATGTTTAAGTAAACACATTTTTCAATCCTTAAATCTCTGCCAGTGATAAAGCTGACACAGCCAGACTTTCCTGTAAGCAAGCCTTGCACTTATGAGGGTCTAGTGAGCCTAAATCTTATCACTTGAAGGGTTTTGTAGTCTCCAGTGTCTCAGCAATGCTCTCCTGAAAAGTCTAAGAGTAACAGCGAGCTTCTACGTATGTTCTTGGGCTACCCCAGAGCTTGTAGTGCTGGGGTCTGATGGAAAGGGTGGTGTTTGGTACCACTGTGGGGCAGGAAAGGTGTTTGTCAGAGGCTACGAGAGCACACTAGGACCCCGTGGGATTCCTGTGGGACGTCCGGCACTTTTATCACTGTTCCTGGCCTGTGTGGAGGCAGAAAAAGGTGTTATCTGGAAAGCAGAGAGTAGCTTTATTTTTAAATGAATACGTCTTCACCATGTGAGAATGAAATGCCCACTTGGGGATAATTTTTTTCATTACCTTCATTAGGGAACTGCATTTATTCAGCATTTTTCATTGATTTCAGTTAAAATTGGAAATGGCAACTTTATTCACATACATACACAAGATGCTGTGTGGATTTGGTAATAGCTGTATGAGCCCACACACAAACTTATTCAGCTCTTCCTCAGTTTGGAACTGACTGCAGTTAAAGGTAGCAAATAAAACAAGAATATATAAAAAGGAAAAAAAAAGAAAAGAAAAAAAAAAAGATTGACATTCCATCATTTTGGCAGGTTTTGGAGCTCCCGCACCCATTGAGGTGCAGGAGAAAATTGAAACATAGACCATAAGAAAATGTGTCATTCTTGGTGGAGGTCAAGAGCTGGGTGTGCTCAGGGTAGCCTATGAGAATAAATGCCTAAAGTCAGTACTTATCTTGAGGAGCCCCAGATCATTATAGCTATCATCTACCAGCATGGAGAAATCAGACTCAGGTGTTCCCTTCAGAGCACATGAGAACTTTTGCAATCCTGTAAAGTAGGAACCGTTTCTGATAGGAATTCTACTTTTATTTTCTTACCACTGGTGTAAAACTATCTCACACAAGACAAGCAGATGTAATACCTAACGTAATCTGCAGTAACAGTTAATTTAATGTCTGCCTTATTGGAAAGTCTAACCTATTTTTTTTCTTGTGACACATCTGACATTTCTCTTGCTATTTTATTTCCTGTTACTGTTACTTAGCTTAATTTAAGCAAAGATGCAGCCTACGCAGTTGACATATATATTACTAATACATTTATGAGCATCTATATAGAGGTAACTTACATTTTAACTTGCTTTACGGCCTATTTTAAGGTCTAAAGCTTAAAGGTCACAGGCATTGCCTACTCCAAGCAGTTTGTGGGTGGTTGAACACTTGGGGAGTTTATGCTCAGGCTGCTATCACAGCCTAGGTAGAGCTCTGCCTTGTGCTTGTTTGGAGAAAAACAGCACTCTGGAAAGAAGAGACTGAGAGAGTCAGGCACATTGCCCCATGTCACTGCAGCCCCGAGTGGAAGGATCACAGCAACAGAGTGAAATGTGAAATCAAATCTCTCTATTTTTTTCCCTTTGTGGTAGCATCATCTGAAGAGAGTTCAGGTTTCAAAATTTGTTTCTGATCCTGGGTCAATTTGCATAAGGTAGCTAAGGAGTATTTCAGTGGAAATGCTTTAGTGTGGATTGTACATTGCAAACTGTCATGATAAGTAATGGGAAATGTTTAGATCCTGAAGGAAGAGGCACAAAGGACACTGCTGGCCATAGTCACTGCAGAACCTAAAGACCAGAATGAGTGTTTAAGGCTCCACTTTTGCTTACAGTGAGGGTCTGTATGTGCACGCTGCCACTGTTTTTATGCCTTTTGAAAGGACATCTGCGTATGTGCGTATGCTGTCTAGGAGACAGGACAGGAGGACAGAGACTTTGGACTGCACCTGCAGAATAGCACAGAAACACCATTATCCTTTTGATGTGTGCTGAGATTAGCACACACATCTTGCAGAATTCAAGCAGCTCGAGGAGCTCAGCAATCACGTCCTGCATTTGCTGTGGTGGTCACTGTCGCCACAGAAGATGCAGTCCCTCTGGGAAGACTGACCATCCCCTAAAGGGCGAACAGGCAGTTCTGCTGTTTGTTCCTTCAGCCCTCTGCCTGGGCCAGTGCACGCATTTTATCCAGGTTTGGGGTTGTGTTTAACACAGACTGGGCTTTCCAGACAAGGTTCTGGATCACTCATCCAAGAGAGCCCTGATGTTCGCTTTGGGTTTCTAGCTCCAGCTAGCTGACCGGGGTTGTGCTGATGCTGAGTTGATAGACATGGATCAGGGAGCATTTGTAGCATCTTCATGGAGGTGAGAAAAACCTAAAATCATTGAAACATTCTGTTTCTCAGTCAGGCTTTCTAGACTGTTGAGTTGATCAGGCTGAGCTGCGTGCAGTGAGATAAGGTGTACTGCAGCCCTTGGATGCTCCCTTAAACTTGTTGGCCTCTCCAGGCATCAGTGCAGCTGCTTCTTGTTTGCATCAGCGTGAAAGGGAAATGATGCTCAGGTAATGCCCACGTAGTAACAAAAGTGGGGACTCCTGAAGAAGAAGATGAGATGTTTACCAAAGGAGACTGCTTTGGTGGTAGAAAGTTCAGATGAGTAACAATCCTCTGTGGAAAGAAACAATCTCTAAGGAGAACCCTAATAAGACTGCCTGGTTGTATGGGTTAGAGATTGCTCCAGTCTCCACCTAGGTCTCCAGCCTCCCCTACCAGTGTCAGATGTAATGACCCCAAATTTCACACGTAGAATAAAGGAAGAAGGAAGAGATAGACAAAGAGGCTGGGAGAAAACTAGTCATCATTGGTGGAAGTTCAAGCTTAAAGAAATGGTAGTAACTTTTTATGAGACTTGAGGAGCAAAATGAATTCTGAGCTATAACCTGGCTCCAGAGATTCATTGATTTTGAGCTCAGAAGAGATTAAATGATTTTATCCTTCTTTGTGTCATATAGACTACCTGGAACTTCAGCAAGTGATTTGGGTTCATGACCCTGATGATGCTACAGAAAGTTGACTGGTCTTTCTGTAATGATAGAGAAGAAATTCTATAGTTTCCCTATGCACACTAGATTTCTCTGGAGGACTTACTTGGTTCCCTGAGAAGTTCTTCCATGTGGAATCACTCCTTCAGCTATAGACATATCAGAAACTCAGGAGGATGATTTATTTCCTCTGGAGCTGCTTCCAAGAGAGATTATCTCACACCAAAGACACATTGTTTATGGCAAGAGAGATGACTGCACTGGGCATGCAAAATGTCACTTTCTTTTGGATTATTTGTGATGGTTTGACATTTCAGTTATCTCTTTTGCTGACAGTGAGTGATAGTCTAGTAAAGACTTAAGGTCTTATTTGCAATCAGGCTCCAATAAACCAGAGGCTATACATATGCATGGTGAATGCAAATCTCTGCTCTAGTGACAGGAAGTCTGAGTGCACAAGGGCAAGAGATCATTGGGCAGACAGAATGGCTTTTATAAGGTCCCTTGCGAGTGAAGTTTTTAGCTGAAAGCACTATCATGGTGTCCTGATGCTGGACACAGTCTAACACATTATTTGTGTTGTTTCTTTGTCTTCTGTCTCACAGAAGGGTTTTGCAGTCTGCATGATGTCAACCTTCCATGGATCAGCTCCACACTGCTGAACAATGGCAATTTTCTATTGGTTTCTAGGCTTATAATGGCTGGGCTTTTTTCCTAACAAACAGAAAGAAGACTAAAACACTGTCTGAGGTCTGCAGGAATTGTTTGGTGAGCATCTTCTGCTGAGCTGGCCTTCTTGATAACCAGTCTTGGCATCCTAGTCCAGCAAGTGGACCGTGGTCTTGCTGTTTGAGGCCTTCAAAAGTACTCAATCCCCTCTGAATGCCTCTGTCTAACACATCTTGTTTATGTGGAGAGAGATAGACAGCTTCCCCCAGGGTGAGGATCAAGCTCATCAGTTTCCAGCCTACATTGTAGCTGAAGCTCTCAAAATCATGGTTTCATCTACCCAGCACAAAATAAAACACAAAATCTAAATGTGAAAGTGGGAACCTTGGCTCAGAACTAATCTTAAACACATTTTTTGTTCAATTCTGCAAAGCCACAGTAACGACAGGGACTTCCCATTTCATGTCTAGAATGTGCCTCATCAGTAGGAGTCTTTTATAATCAATAACATAAAGCCTCTAGAAAAGCATTTAGGTAAGAACTCCAGAGTCAAACTATGGAAATTTATCCCTAAACCCAAGAATATAATACCCAGCTTGCACCTAGATGGGTGTCAAACCCCAGAATTGTTACTGCAGAATGGCAGAGGATGATTATTTTAAGAGATTTTTAAATCTCCTTACAGTTTTACATCTGTGGCAATGTGGACCAGCAAGCAACTACTGAGTGCTTATGAATCAGGGTTGCTTCACCAATTTCTGTCCCCTAAACTAGCTGCTATACTTTGGTTTTGAAAAGACATTCACCTTAACTGCAAGTATTAGCTATACAGCTTATGACAGACTTGTTTAGTGTGCTCTAGTGTGCATAGTAATTAAGTGCAGGCCTAACACGATCTAGGTTTTAAAGCAAGCATAAAATATATGGAACACCAATAGTCAACAGATTAAGAGACTTAAGAGAAGGAAAGAGAAATAAAAGTGTGATGAAATGACACTGTGGCTAGGAAGATGTTTCAGACAGGGAATGGAAAAACCCATCACTCCAATAACGATAACCGTGAAGGCGGTGTTGTCCACTAACAAGGGATCCTGAGCAATACATGAAGCAATATCAAGTTCCCCATGGATTAACACTGTGCTCCAGTCAGCTGAGAGCAGGGCTCCTTTTTCAAGGCTCTAACACATCCTGAGTTTCTTCTTCCAGAAGAACTGTGAATATGAGAAAGATATTAGGGAGAAGACAAGACATCTACAGTACAATAAAAGATCAAAAATTAAGAGAGCTATTCTAGTGGCATTTCTTGCCCTTCCTTAATGGATACTCAGAGGAAAGAATGGAGACAGATACTGGTAGGGAAGCAAGCAAGAGTTTGAGAAAATAATAGAGTAGAGTAGGACAGAATGTGAAAGAATCAGAAAGATAAGCAGTTCATTAGGATGGTCAAGGAAAGGATGAGATCTGCAGGGGTCATTTCTTTATCCTACACCAGTTTCTTATCTTTCTCATGGTAACAAGCATTAGTTAATGAAGTTCCATTCTCTGAATATCATTTATGATTTAGAATTTTTTATTTTTATGGCTTTGTACCTTCCCATTCCCTTTGGTCCTTGTCTTATAGTATTCTTTTGGCTCTTGGACAGAGCAACTCATTTTAGATGAGTGTTGAGAAATATTTTCCACCAGAAACTTGTTTTTAATGACATGTTTTATTTCCTGTTTTTGAAGGCTGTAGATGTGGCTGTAACTCCAAGTGGCCGAACCTGGTTCTCTGTGCTGAAGTGCTTGTGCACTTCATCTTCCGAAGTTCGTGTAACCTCTGACAACACTGCATCCCCACCTAACTCTGTGCTAGCAGATTTTTTCAAATTTTGTCCCTTTTTTTCTCTAGCTCCTGTAATAACCTGGGATGCAGGTAGTTTGGATTGATTTGAGTTTGCTTCACAAAGCCCTTGAAGACATTTCAAGGCTGGGCTTTACTTCTCAACTTGCAAATCTTACTTTGCCAATGATGATTCAGGGGCATTAATCTTCTGGGACATACTCTAGTGTAAAAGCTCCTGTGAGGGGAAAAGAAGACTTGACAGCCACAGATGGGCATGGGCTTGGGCAGCAAACAGGCATCCAGGACTTTCCATTAGAAATACCTGCATTGAAATCACGTCCAATATGTTATATGTTTTGGGTCCTCTTGTGGACCTGTCGCTTTAGAATAGTGCTTTGTTGACATGTGATGGGAGAGGGGCAGCACTAGGCAGTGTTTGGACATGTTACAAACCTAAAATCCTAGCAGAAAGCTCTGGAGACAGACAGTAGCAGAACTGAGTCCAGTTCTAGTCCCTTCCTCCCTGCAGAGAAGCCACAAAAAACAAGTGTCAGCCTCTTCCTTCCAGTCTGCAGGTCCTTGGTTCCTCTTTCCTACTAAACTGGCTGGCTATGGGGTGCAGTGATAGTGGTGGCAGTGGTGACAGTGACTAGAAGCACCATGCTCCTCATCTCATTTGCCTGTGGCACCTACACAAAAGAATAATCAGGGACAGTCAGTGCCTTCCTTGCAGAAGTCACCCCCATGTACCCTGCCAGGGTGGGTGAGACCTCAGAAAAAGACAACAGTGTCTGAGTAATTTGCTGATGCTGAATATGTTCATTATCTGCCTCTCAGTATCAAATAGGAGTCTCAAAGAATGGGTCAGCAGCCATGGGGCAGCAGCCATGGCACTGTCTGATGATGGGACAAGGGCACAGAAAGTCCTTGGGCACCGATGCACAACGGAGAGGAGACGCATCATGTCAAAGGCCAGGTCTGCGCCCAAGACCTTTGCATTCAAACTCCACAGTAACCAAATCTTCCTTCCCGCTGGCAGCGGGAGTTCCTGACAGCTGACGTATCCTACCCTTTGGGGTGTTCCTGCTCCCAAGAAGGAAACACAATGTTCTCCCCACCTCGCCTCCCTGCACAGAAGCCCTTCAAGCAAAGCACCCCAGAAGCAAAAGAGGGGCAGGCCAGAGCAACATGTGTTCCTGACCCACATCTTCTTTTTTTAGTATTATCTTATCAGCCCGGGGCTAACAAATAAGTATATCCAGCAGCCTACAGCAATAACAGACTGGCTGAGTTACAGGAAATTGTATTCTGTGAGTTGAGGAGCCAACACAGGCAGAAAAAAAAAACATAAATATTCTCCCAAAGCCAAAGTACTCATTGCATATTATTAAAAAACAAGAGAATTGAAATATTTCATGAATGTTGAGCATGAACATTTACTCTGCATGAATGGTAGCCCTGAGCTTAAGCAATAGTCAAGCATCTGGTGTCCAGGTCTCCCACCTCTGCTCTACCCACCTTTATTTCTCCTGCATGTAAAAGGGGGATCTATTTCCTTTGCCTGTCTGGTTGTTTGGGTGTGGACTGCAAGCAACGGGGATTCTTCAGAGAAGAAACTCTTGCTGTTGAAAAGTGTTAGTTAGATCCAGGATGGTTCTGGTAGGGTGTGGAAGGTATTAGTCACCCCAGTGGTTAGGGCACTTACAAAGGCCAAGGGACATCAGGCTTAAGTCACAGCTGAGTACCATTTAAATTTGGAACTAGAATCTGATCTCCCATATGTCCAGTGGACTTAAGCACTGTACTATTCTGGAAAGGATTTCTGTTTGTCCAGAAAGCTTTTCCAGAGATCTCAGTTGTTTTCATCAGTTATCTTCAGTAATAGATCTCAGTTATATAGAGTTTAAGTTGATTTCGCTTCTTTTTGGAGAAAGTTCTCATTCATGCATGGAAAATATGACTCATCTGGAGGAAAAAGTTCAAGAATTTGCCTCGTCTCTCTGTGCTTGCCATAGTCAACCATGCTGATAACATTTTGTGTCATAATTACACTCTCTTTCTGGCCTACACTGCATATTGGTTCCCCTTCTGGGACTTCATCCACCCATCAGCCATAGCGGGCATACAAACCATCCTGCTCCTCTTGCTCCTCACTCACTCAAGCAGTAGTGATGCTTATGATAGTGATGCTACCCTTCCTACCCCCTTTTTCTTTTTTTTTAAGAAAAAAAAAAAAACAGAGAATGAGAGAAAGAAGGAAAAGCTGCCTTAAATCTAGCTACATTTGCAGGTGAGGAGGGGCAAAGTTCAGCCATTGACTACCTAACATGAAACCAAACATGTGAGCTGGGTGACTACCTGGCCATCTGACAGACCAAAATGTGCCCCAGGCAGCGCTGTGTTAATGGTGAGGAAATAAATGAATCTCAGCCATGACCTGTAAATTTCTGGGACGCATAACCAGCTGAAAATGAGTGGCAGCTCTGGAGAGGGACCAAGAAGAGCCAGTTGCATCTCTCCTTCTTGTAGCTGGCAGACCTCCATGCAGAGAAGAAGGCTGATAATCCTGTTTTCTTTTCTTTTTTTTTCCCCAGGGGTCACAATTGCTGACAATTTTCCATTGTTCATCATCAAACCGGGGCAGCTTTGAACCAGTCACGCTGTCCTGCAGAGGTCTGATAATCATTTCAAACATTTCAAATTGTGGTATTTTTGAGATAGTGCTGCTAGTGTTTATACATAATTCAGCAGTCTCGCTGACAGTCTCCTGAAATCTTTACATTGCAGTTCTCATGCCCACTGAACAACAATGCATCTTTAATTCAGTCACTGCGCCCAAACCACACCTCGAGCAAAAACCTGAGTAAACAGATAGGCTTGTAATGTGTCCTTAAAAACAGTGCATTCCTGTCTGATTTTTGTGTCTGCTCCACAACCCAGCAGAGGAAGTGAATTCCACAGCTGCCGCCCCTAGAGAAAAACTTCTGCTTCAGCCACCCACGTTTATGGCCGGGTTTTTCAGACACGAGGGGCTTGAGATGCTGGCTTTGTGAGAACTGCTCTGCGTCTGCCTGTGGGAACAAGGTTTTCTCCAAGGAATCTCAGGTCAGGCAACCAAAAATGGAAGCATCAAAACCATCTAGTCATGCATGTAAGTCTTAGCTAAACCCTGGGTGTTGCTAGACAAAATTTCCCTGATGATATCAGCTGTCGGGGTGGTGCAGAAGTGTCTCCAAGATAGCTTGGCCCATATCACAAAGGAGGTTTTGTGCAAATTCTTTTGAGACACTGTACTTTGAATGTAAAATGTCTTTGAGCCTTGTGCTGAATATAAAGCCCCATGCGACCTTTAACTACTGACAAATAATTTGAAGCAGACGTACTTGGCATTCAGTCATAGTGAAGTTTCTTTAGTGAGAAGAACATTCTCTGGGATCGTAAAAAGAATCACTTGACTGATGTTAATAAACTGATGGATTAGAAATTGGAGGAAATAAGAGGCTGAAGCACTGCTGTGAAAATGCTCGTAAGGTTGGAATAGCTGCTCTGCACGTCGTGTCAATCTAGTCAGTTAACTGGAAGGAAGAATCTAATTTATTCTGAGGCTCAACATGATGAATAAGACATTTCCCTGGATGGGAACAGGAAGAACTCTTTGAAACACATTGGACAACTCAAAGAGTGCCTTTTGGCATTGAGAAATAAGCGTAGAGAAAAAAAGAAGAAAAAAGGGTTCAGTTTTGAGACTGATTTTCTCAATTCTGTTCAGGAATTTCATTTCATCTTTATTCTTAGAAGCCTGTAAATCAGGATTCTTTTTTTATCAAAAAAGGATATGTGTTAAAAGTAAATTGGCATGAATATCATTATTCAGTGTAGGGCTCCTGCATTCTGCATCAAGAGGGGCTAATTACAATAGTTTGTGATTACTCTCTGCCAACATATAGCTGGTGGATTTGAAATAAAGTATTTCCTTGGTGTATTCTCAAAGGTAGGTCATTTCCTTGGTAAAGTTTTCTGGAAGGAGATAGCTTTTAATCTCAAGTTCTACTTCCCATAAATAGATGAAAGAGAAAGTAGGACTACTGGCTATAAATGTTGCTGCTCTATATCCTACTGCAGATAATATTTTGACACAACAAAACTGCAAATGAGAATGATGTATGATCGTGAATCTTTAGGGTTGTGAGAAGTGGTGACCCGTTCAAACGAAGAGCCATGTCAAACAGCAAGTGTCAACCTAGAGAGTGAATAATGATTTCACAAGTGCCCTGAGCATCACAGGGGATTTGTCACATGGGGTGTCCTCCAAGTCTGCTGAGAGCCTCTCGCGCTCTCTACATCACTGCATGCATCCTGAAGGCAAACAGAAGCTGTCCACTCTCCTGGTGAACTTGAGCATCCCTGAACTTCAGGAAATTTCGGTTCAGGATCTGACTCCAGGTTTAGTGTATGCCTGAGAGACAGAGCACCAGTTGCTGGGACTGGTGTAAAGCTCGTTTTATGCAACCCAGAGGTTAACATGAAGAAAGGTCAGCAATTCTTGGGGCTGTGGTTTAGGAGCAGATATTGGCCTGAGTTCTGAAATGACAACATGGTAAAGAGTGAAATCTTATTAAACTTAATCTACTAGAAAGAAACATATCAGAAGGGAATATTAGAATTTCCTTGCCAGCAGAAAAGCATGTCCTGCATTCCCCAGCCCCTCAGCACTGTATCTGCATGGTGCAGTAAGTCCTACAGGGAACAAGTTACCTGCACTGTGCTGACTGCCCTGACCCAGCACTATAACAGCACTAGAATGCTTCCCCACCAGGCAGGTTAGCCAGGGAAACCTGCAAATATATCACAGCCGGCTGTGTGTGCACACTATACTCCAGAGATTATTTGAGCTACCACATGCCACAAAATGAGAATGCATTCCTTTGCAGACTGGCTTTTAAGTAAGATTATTACTGCTTTTGATTCCAATTGTGCGTGGAAATATCATAGCAAGCAGAAATGCAGCGGAGAGCAGAGCATGCATGATTCAGGGAAAAACCTGTTATTAAAGACAAGACTAAAATCCACCTGTACTGAAAAGGAAGGTGGTTTCCATTTACCTCATCTGTAGCTTTAACCTATTTTAAGCATCTGGGAAGGAAATGCTGTGAAATAGCTAGGGCCAAACCTCCTGCAGCGCCAGTGCTGATGCCCGATAAACACCGTTCCTGTCTGCCCTGGAAGTTGGAGCCTCTTCCCAATGAACACCCAGGTCTATGCACAAGCATGGGGTCCTGGTACCAGGGGTGCCCAGACGCATTCACTTGTGAACATTCCGGGGTGTTTCCATCAGATCTTTTCATCACTCAAACTTCATGTTTTCCAAAGGGACAGGGCAAGGTTGCTATGTGGAGCTTTAGCTCTGAACTCAGTGGTACTCCACATTCATGGTGATACAAATGGAAGGAAGAGCTGCTTTTATACACATAGTTTATCCCCTTCTCTGCTTTATTGTCCTTCAGATACATTAGGATTAGATTTATTGATGTATTATTTAATTTGACCTTAGCTTCAGGCATTATCTGCTCTCATTCTATTTTTAACAAACAACCTGAACTTTGTATGTTATTTCTTGAACTAAAGGCTCAGGCCTCCTTGTTGTCATATTTGTGAGTGTTTTGCAATCTAAGGCTTGAAAGATAAAGCCATTAACCCAAGTCGTGATGATTTCATGGTTAACATTAAAGAATTATGGCCAATGCATCATATTGCATCTCACATCAAGGGCATGGAAATGTTCTTCCCTGTGCCAGAGTTGAACAGTTATATCCAGAACATATATCCAGCACCTGATGACAATCCTTGGTAATACAAAAGGAATCAATATGGGCATGAATATTTTAGTGTCAGACCAGCAGTCTCTTTGGATGATACACCCTTTTCCACTCAAATTTAATATGCCAGGGGCAGGTACTACACTGAAAAGATTAGACCCCAAAAGAAGAACTTATAATAAAGGTTTCACATAGTGCATAGTAAAATATCATTAGTTTTAAAATTACATATGATATTAAAACACATAATAAAATTGCCACCAATATTATATGATACATCATGGACTGCCATAAGATGGATACAGAAAAGTGAATCACCAGTTACAGTTGTCTAAGGACCAATAATAGTCTATAAACTCACACTGTTTTTTTTTTTTCTTTTCTTTTTTGTATACCACATGCAGCAATTTCTGCTAGTCCTTTACAGAGTCTTGTGGTCACCCTAAGGAAGGGTCAGTAATCATGGTCTGGTAATCAGCTATGTAACAAAGACATGGAGAAATTTTCCCAAACAAGCACCAGTGTTTCTACCCTTCCTTGCATTGTGCTTTGTTCTTTGGTAAATGGTCTCCCAGACTGAATGCAATTTACTGGAAACTATTTTGATTAGAAGGGCAAATAGATAGAGGAATCTGATAATGATATTAGGAATTTCTCTAAGAATTCATTAAAACCACCAAAGCCAAAAACTGAGAACCAAGAAAGAGGAATTTTTTTTTCGGAAATTCCACTTGTGTCCATTGCCAATTGAAGCAAGCAAATAGAAATAATATATCATTATCACTGATTAATAAAGGAAAACTAAAAATAAATATCCATTGCATGATGTACAGTTTAAAAAATTACCAAGGGAAGCTAAAGGCATTGCATAAACTAATAGTGCTTACAACAAAAGAGAAATACATTCAGATTTTGAAAACGTTTTCAGAACTAAAGGAATGAAAATAAGTTAGATGAATAAAAGAATGTTTAGAAAGCTGAATTTTTCAGAAAATATGCCAGAATTTTCAGGTGCAGTTTTTAGTGTAATAACACATGAGATGCTGTGGAGAAACTACTTGCTAGGACACAGAGGGCCGAGAAAAAAGCCAGGCAATTCTTTAACCACTTGGACATTTTATTATATATTTCTATTTGCTAAAAGAACTCTAGAGACTCTTCCTGATGCATAATGAGAAGATTTTGGACCCATCCAGAAAAGAAGCATCATCCAGTGCTGAAGGAACAAGGAGCCAGATGACTTTACTGCTTTTCTAGGAAGGCTGGGGAAGATTTATCTCATAGCTCTGAATCAGTTCAACTTTGGAGACCTGGAGGGGTGTTTAAGCAAAAGGCTCCTCTAGCCCATTAATTGCTCTCTGGGCAAACAGCGTACTCGTCAGTGAGTCACCACAGATTTTCAGTGCATAATAAAGGAAAGACAGTAATATATGATCAGAACAATCCCTTTTATCTGTGCAATGCCATTATTTTTCCTGTAATACTTATAGCTTAAGAATGCATATATTTGCTCAGTGGTTTTTCTTGTAACTTTATGTACATTAGAAAATATAAATAGATTGTGGCATAAAAAACAAAAGATATGCATGAGCATAGCAGGGACTGATGAAGAATGGGTAGAACCAGTGGTGGCGCCGGTGGTGGCATGACAGTTTTTCACGTCCACTCGATATCTCCCCTCTACAGCATCCCAGTGCATTCACACACTTGGTACTAAAACCTCTACTTTTAGTTTTTCCTGAATTGGTTTGGCAGCTGTTAGGAGCTGCAGGACTTTCAGCCCAGCTTTCTGGGTGTCACCTGGACACCACACTCCTGTGCTGGGGAAATACTCTTCAAAGAAGGTCTTCAAGCAGAGAGCTCACCTTCCTTCCCGCGGCACCCATGGAGGAGAGAAAAACAGCGAAGGATCAACTGAGTCAGGATAAATTCAGATTCTTCCTAAGAGGAGGGGAGCCCCTTGGGGGCCGCTGTCTGGGCCAGGTTCAACAGACTCCAAACTGACGCTGGTTTCTTGAGGTACCTCTCTCCAGACTGCCAAGTGTAATCTTGGTGAGGCAAAGAGATCCAAGGCCAGGAGCGAGGCTGCAAAAACATCTCCTGAGAGAGCAGGGTTGGGGTCCTCAGGCCAGCTGCCCATCTGGGATAGGGACCACTCCCCCAGAGAGCAAGCAGAGACACGGATTCCTTGGAGCAGAGGAATGTGAGTCTCTTGGCACGCGTGTTACTGCAGTAACAGCACTCAGCCCAGCTCAGCACCTTGCTGCAGCCTGATAATTGCACCCGTGAGCCTGGAGGTGGCTGGAAGCTGCATGATTACCCAGGTATGCTGGCTGGTGTAGCCAGGAGGTAAGGCGCAGTAGCATTAGTTCAGTGGGAAGGTATGATTAAGTCACCAAGGTTTATGAGGAGTGAATATAGCCACAAGGAGTGAGTCATGACTGCAAATGAAATGCATCTGAACCAGCAGGGAGAGAAACAGAAAGTCACTGTATCTGCAGCCCAAGTCCCTGGCTGAGTATGACCTTTTTGAAACATGAACTGAAGAAAGCACAACAGCAAGAGAGCAGTATCTTTGGGAAAATAACTGAGTGCAGCAATAATGTTAACTATAACTCTAACAACAGTACTGGCTCTCTTTAAAAAACACTTTGGAAAAAAAAATCCTTTTAATCCACTCAATAACTGACAAGGCTCATGAATGCCTTTAAGCTGCATGTTGTCCTTTCTTCGTGTCCTTAAGAGACATTGTACTGGCTGTATGATGCCACCGTACTGCCAGATATGGTTATAATAGATTATAATAGATAGGTTATAGGTTATAATAGGTTAAGATAACAGATAATAGGATATAATAGATGACTATCTTTTATTATAGATAACTATCTTTTGTAGATATGGTTATAATGATTAACTACTGAGGTGCCTTGGCCAGAGGTGTGGCCAGTTTCCACCACTTAATACAAGACCCTCAGTCTTCTCCAGCCCATGAGGCAAGTAATATGCTGTGGGCACATCTGTACTTGTCTTTCCCTGCTGATCGGAGTTGAAAGTGGTGACAAATTTGATGTATTCCCACAATCTTGAATCTATGAGCAACACCACATGATTTTGTGGCAGTGTGCTGTGAATCCACAGCTTTAACTTTGTAACAGGATTGGGTGGTTTCTCTACACAATGGTCTTGCTCAACTAGGAGAGATAGGTTAACCTGTGACAGTCTGTGGCCCTTTATATTGGACAGTCAGTCATTTTGTCCTTAAAAGATATGAATTTTTGGTGGTAGCTGATCACTTACTGCTCAAAATGCAAATTTCCAGTGTTTCCCAACTTTTATTTCAATTTCTAGACACTGGAAATTTGAACTACACAGTCATCTGTGCTAATGAGTCACCACCCACACCAACTAACATCCCAAGCAGACTTAGTTCTGCTGTCTGCTGCCAGCTGAAGCTCTCCTCATGGAAGATGTCATTAGCAAATGCCTCATAGTCACTTAAAAATAAATCTTTTTAAAGACTTTTGAAAATTACTCCAGCCGTGTTGATCTGAAACAACTGATGCTGGTTGCACTTTCAAGAGCTGTGAAACAAAATCTTAATAGGTCTGGGTTCCCTCCAGCATTTCTGGGCAATTCTTCCACTCTAACCTCATGAAAGTTAGGATATGCTTATGTGTGAGTACTTCAACTTGAGAATCAGATCCACTCTGGTTTCGCATCACAGATGTAATCCTGCTAGAAGTCAAGGGGCACAGTAAAATCATAGCATGAATAAATGGTCCTGCACAAAAGATGTTCCAGTGGCATAAAGGACAAGTGAATTTCTAGAGCAGCGCATAATAATAGCTGAAAGAAGGAAAAGTGAAGAGGATGCCACTGAAAACAAGCTTGATAAAATTAAGAAACCTAGGGTTGTTCCCTGTTTTGTTGATACAATTTTTTCTAGAATGATCTCATAACAGTTAGACAAATAAATGCCTCACTGCTGGAGAGATGACCGTCTGTCTGCCCCTCCCTGCCCTCCTGCTTGTTCTGCTTTTTCCATTAGTACTGGTGCCTTCAGGGCCTCTTTCAAAAGAGAGGCAAATAAGTTATGCAACAGCATGTGCTGCACTACAGCTGAGCGATGCATGGGATGTGGTCAGCATAGAACTTCAGAGGTATCTCCAGAGGTATCTCCAGAGGTATCCCATGGTGTACCTGGTACTAGTTACATGGGAAACACTCACTTTGGGGTCCCAAAGTCTCTTCTCACAGACACAGCAGTAGTATCTACCTTTTCTGTGCCACTTTCCTATAGCTCTCAAAGCTTTTGTTTAAATGTGATACGGCAGCAATGATTCTTCATTACAATTGTGACCCTGAGTAAGCAATTTGTGCTAAACTCCATGACTAGGCAGACCTGAAAATGCTCCAGGAATGAGTCTCTCTGATAGTGGGAGCTCTTGGAGGTTTCATCACTGAGTAGCTTGGAGGAAGAGAGATCCCTTTGTGCTCTCTTGTGGGTGTGTGCGGTTGAGGAGAGTGCTCATGGTTTGCCCTTTGCTCTGCCATGGTGGGGGAAGGGGAATAATATTCCTTCCTACCACAGAAAGGGATATCTCCTTTTTCCCCCAAGAGTGCTTGCATGATAAAGACAATTCTTCCTTTCTTGTGTGCCCCACTATGAACATGACCTCGGTGGAGATAGCCTCCAGTTTTCTCCTGCATTTCAGATAGTTTCTAAAGGAAGGTATTAAAATGCCATGGCTTCTGGACACTTTAGCCATGCTCTTCATGTCATCCCACTGCTTCTTGGTAGAGGAGCTGAAGCAGAGATCCTAACTGAGGATAAGCCTGTCCTGGGGTGAACGACAGCTGCTACATGGGTTGTAAGTTTTCTCTGAATCAACTTCTCGACTCGTGGCCTACTTATATAGTGGAAAATATTTATAGGAGACAGGATATTGGATAGCAGATTTGTAGATGAAGTGCTGGGAATCCAGGTGACCTTTCATGGAGTTCCACACACAGAAGAGAGTCAGTTAAGCTGCTGTATTCTGTCTTTTAGCCAGAATGTAATACTCACAAAGTGCTTGTCCGAGATTTTCCATTTCCTCTTCACCTTCATCTCACAACAACCAATGTCTTGAGTTCTCTTCCAGAGATGTGACAATGTTCCAGGAGCCTAGGTGAGGTGTTCTGGAAATCCTGATGACCTGAGTCTCCCCTCTAATTAAACACTGGTAGTACAAAGCTAAGTCAGTTCAGCAAGAGGCAAGATTTCCAAAAAGCACCAAGCAGAATCCTTCAGATCCTGATTTGTAGGAAAGCAAGCGACAGATAAGCATACTAATAGATAATAATCTCCTTTCTTTACTTTTCTGAAACAACCTATTGGGGTTCACAGAGATTTCTAGCTCTGATCCAGATATAAAGAAAAAGAGCAGGGCTCATCTCTAGTACTATTTCTGTGTTTTCAGGGTCTTACATGAGTGACTTCATCCTTGCTAAGTTCTCAGGGACATTACCCCTATCTTCCCCTGCCTCCTTCTGCCCACACATCTCCTGCATTTTTCACCGCAGCTTCCATACTGCACTGCCCTCTCATGGAGCAGCAGAGATTTGTTGCTCCTGAATTTCCCTCTTTCCCTGGGAAATAGGAGAAGGGAGGGATACTTGATGTTGGGATGTGGGAAGGTTGTTTTGGAAAAGGAAGGGATTCTTGCCCAGATTTCTCTCAGAAGTGACTCTTGCAGCAATGGTCCATATCTCTACAGCAGTTCCTTCATCTAATTTTTAATCTGGGAACAAGGGAGTTCAAATGGCCAGAGCCACCTGGTTTAGAGATACAACAGATACAGGCCTTATACCAAGAGGGATACGAGAGGAGAATCATCTGATAGATGGTAGCACTTGAGGAAAAAGGAATATAGTAGTGAAGGCTGGCAAGGTCTTGGCCAAATCGCCCGTCTGCAAATTGCTGGGAAATGCAAACTCAATGTCTTTCTTGTTTCAGAAAGATGACTTTGTGCCTGACATCTGGAAACTCCTGACTACAAAATAGATTGTCACAAGCATTGGTGTCCTTCCTATCTAAATTACCCCAAGATCCCAAGAAGTGTGTCAGCTCCTTCTGAACTGAAGTCCTGGCACTGGGAGCGCAACCCTGCTGGCCTCACACTGCTGGGATTGGAGCTCTGCTGTGTGGGCAGGGCTCCGTCTGCCTTGTGTCTGAAAAAAGGAGGGATTCTGCTGAAACGTGAAGGTAATGACCAAGGTCCGGCTGATATCTGTTCTTCTTAGAGAAGCTGGAGCTGCTGCTGCAGGAAGGGCAATGGGTAACTCCGCTTCCCACCGATACGAAGGTTGAGTTTGGGAAGGCCATTTCATTTTGCTAAGGCAGGATGGAGGAGAGTCGGCAGAGGAAAGAGGAGAAAACAGGTCCTTTCCATTGGTAGCTTTTCAACACATTTGTTTGAATGGGAAGAGTTCAAGAAGATGGAGTTCTCTAGAAACTCTTGAAGCTCCAAAGCAAATCAGCCTCTGCTTTCAAAATCAAACTCTACAACTGCTGCCTTAGCTGTGTATTTTTGTAGTTTACATGCTGTAAGAAGGGGAATATCATCTGCTCAAAAGGCATGTTTTATTAAAGTTTTCAGGCTGGGCATCTTTGACAGCCTCCTCCCAATGGGGCTAGTATTTTTTATTGATGTATTGGGAAAGCTTTTTCCCCTCAGATGTCTTTTTAATATGTCTTGTCTCATTCTATCATGGAGTTAGAGAAAGGAAACATGGAAAACACCTATGAGGTCATAAGAGCCCTACCTGTCCTCACTAGTGCTGAATCAAAACAGGCAGGTCCATTACATCCCTGCCACTTTTCATGCAGTAGCCACAAATCCTGTGTTTGAAATTGAAGGAAGGGTTTAATTCAGGTACAACACAAAATATCATTCCCCTTCATCTCAGTTTTGGTTCCCTGAGAACTACTAAAACTTTTAGCAAGGTAAGGTAATTCCCTCTTCTTATTTCAAGAATCTCATAAAAAACAGCTGAATGTCTTGGATATTGAGAAACTGAGAGTTTTGATTACCTTATGTGTCATTCTTATACACAATCACACTCTTGCTTGGTTGTCAAAGCATGTGGTGTTGACAAAGCCACCCCAAGAACACATCCTCCTCACACCTGTACTGTACAGGGCTGAAATTTTCAGGTCAAGGTGACCTAAAATTAGCTGAGGAGCTGTGACTTTTTTGGACACAGAGTCACAAATGCCTGTGTCCTGATACCATTTCATGGAGAGGATAGCTTTCTAAAATGTGGTAATCTCTGTCTACCCTCATGGCATAGGAATAAAGGAGATGACTGTCACCTTGCATGAGTTTCACTCTTATGTACTCTCTTGTGTCTATATAAATCAACACTGAAATCACTGAAACCACAATAGGCCCAGGAGTAATGTGAAAGAATGTGAAGACCACAGCACCAGAGCACAAGTTGCCTCTGCTCTGTGCAAGCAAAGTAGATGCATTTATTGTTGGCTGACTGAAAATACTTCCATGTCTCTTCATTCCTACCCCCATTTTGCAGAGGGACATCTCTATGGGAAACAGGGTTGCACTTCACCAGTCCAGCAGTGTGCCAAGGAAGGGTTAATGCTCTAGGCCATGCTGATTCTCCTCTAATGACATTCCACTCTATACCAGTTTGTCACCTGGGAAGAGAGTGCCTATATGGGATCAATCCATGAATAATTCCCAAAATATGGGGGAAAAAAAGGCTTAAAAGGCCCAGATAAGTTTTATCCTAAATTTTCTCCTTCTTGAGCAGTGCACAGAGTTAAGAGAGGGGAATAACATCTTTGCAATGAGAGTACAAGAAAATGATATAATTTTGTGTTTTGCTTTAAGTCTGTGATTATAAACACACAAGCACCTACATGACTAGTGCCAGGAGACATAATTCAAGTCACCTCTCCCACTCTAGGGAAAACAGAAAGCTGGAGGGCCTCCTCTTTAAAGACGGCCCTTAAAGGCTATTTTTAAACAATGACTGTTGCTTGGAATCCTGCCTCTGTTCCCGAGTCCCTGGGCACCGTTAAAAAGTATAAACACAAGTGAAACCTAGTTCAAAACCAAATTGTTTCTGCACGCACTATCTGAGGCCTCTGGGCCAGTTTCCTTCATCTGGGATTCTCTCAGGGTCTGCAAGAACTTCCCTTTCAACTTTCCCTGGGAGACGGCAGCACACAGGAGCCTGACGTCTTGCATTAGCTGCTTGGGCAACCTCTGCCACTCGCAGGCTAACGTGTCCCCAGGGAGTTGGCACGGAAAGCAGGGAGAGCCTTTCCTATGCTGCCTGCAGCAGAGATTGCTGGTGACAGGTCCTTTGCGTTAAAATCACATTTTCCATGGCCCAAGCATGAGCATTCTACCTCCCCTCTTCATCTTCAGCCACTGTATCTGGGCATCAAGATGACTAGCCTCGCACCACCCCGTGTGTCTATGTGTCGAGATTGTGCAAGCCCTGTCTAACATTTCAAGAGTGCTGGATTAATCCACTGGGTTTCTTCAGACTCTCTGCAGAGGGGTAGGCAGGATCCAGCCTTCTGTTTGCTAACAGCTGATTGCTTCATATTAAGTCGTTTTACAGGTGAGATTAAAGGTAAGGTTATAAAGGAAACCTTTGGTCAAGCCACCATCCAGACCTAATAGTCCTGTCTTTCAGGACTATATCTGGATCATAACATGCTCTATCTGCTGTTCTAAATCTTCTCTGGGAAGAATATTCAAAGTAAGGGTCTGGAAAATCAACACTTAAACAATAAGACAGATCTATCAAAATATCCTGCCCCGTAGCCCATGTTGGATAAACACAGAGAAAATATTAATGCTGAGACATTGAGAAGAAAATAATATTATCTGATATATCTCCTGTATCCTCAAAGGACCCTTTTTGTTAACTAGGAGGAGTGCTGCGAGCGGGGACTTAGGACTAAGCCACTGATGTCTAGTCTAAACATCTTCATGTTCTCCTCTATTTGCATCTTAACCAGAGGTGACCAGCTCCACCTTCTATTCCAGCTGGCCAGATCATGCTGCACTCCCTTTGCAGTCTGCGGCAGAAAGAGGATTATTCTGGAGCACTTTTAAGGACCTGAGGAAACATCCTGCTCTGCTCTGCCCTTACCCCTGCTTGCTGTGGCGGTGACAAGGTGCCTGACGAGCAGCTGGGCTGATGCAACTCTCCAGCAGTGCTGAACTCTGCACTGGGTGCGCTTTGGATAATACCCTGAGGAAGCTTCAGCACGCTTTTGGATGCAACATGTGGGAATAAGTGACTAAAAATATCAATATATTCAAATGTGAGAGAATTTTAGATGGCATATCCAACTGGTATTTTAAAATCTGAAGCCAACTTTGTGGGAAGATACATATTTACCATCAGGAGGGAAAGGACTGAAATCTGCCTGAACTCCCACAGAGCACAGGAAAGCAAGAAACACTCTGTTTTTTTTTTTTTTTTTTCTGAAGCAACTTCTCCTTTTCCTCTCTACAGATGAAACTCCTTATTTTCCTGGGCTTGTCTTGAAGCACAGTTATGTGTGAATATTGTTTCCAATATTTATGTTACACTTACTTCCCAATTTAACTTAAAAGAGAAAAAAAAAAGAAAAGAAAAAAAAAAGAAACGCTCTATAAAATGTTCTTTAAGGACTTCACCAAATAATTACCCATCACCTGTATGCATAACCGGACATACTTAGACACAAAGATTTCACACAAGCAAAGACATATGCTACCCCGCATAGATGACTAATGCAGACACCAACACACTGTCATGGGCTCACCATGATCCTGAGCAGAAACTTGTCCACAACTAACACACCAGAAGAGAACAGTTATGCCCTGAGAGGTAGGCACTTGTGCATCGATATCTTTGTCACCTGCATCGCTGGCTGGGATACCAATCTGTCTGCACTGCCGGGCTGTTTTACTGAGTACTTCCCAGCAATGCCAGTAAAAGCCGGTGCTGTGCTGTGTTTGCTGCTGGCACAGAATCATAGAATTGTAGAATCAGTATGGGTGGAAAAGGCCTTCAAGATCATCAAGTTCAGCTGTAAACCCTTCAACTCCATGCCTGTTAAACCATGTCCCTAAGTGCCTCATATACACTTTCCTTGAATACTGCTGGGGACAATGATTCCACCATTTTCTGGGACATCTCTCACATTGCAACCTCTGAAAGGAAACATGCACTTGCAGTGCTAATGCAACATCACTGTGGAAACCTCACTTTCCATTCTTTGATGGGAGTTTCAGCACCTGCGAGGAGTGTGGAGAAGGTCTAAGCAGCTTCATGACTGAGCTAAGGTACCCCGAGCACACTCCAAAGTTGAGGGACATCCTGTTAGCTGTTGGCCATGCAGGTCAACATACCTTGGCCTAAGCAAGGCAGTGAGCTATGTGCGCTATGCGTGTGCGCAGCTGCACTGCGCCGAAGGAGAGGGAACGCGGGGAACACCCCCGCAGGGCAGCTTGGTTGAGCTCAAATTTCACACCAGATAACACTATGCACACTGGCGGCTGGCGTGCCTTCTGCTCACACCCCACATTGCTCCCTGATAGCAGCTTGTGCCCTTTGTCTCCCACCTTCCCTTCCTCTTCTTTGGATAAACATGACACTGTTCTTTCCCAGCACAACAAGAGGGTCGAGTGCTTATGCTCAGACTCACTGTACCTTGCCTGAAGCAATGTCATTGGCCACTGTTCAGTGCCACTGTGATAAAGCTTCACTTTCATCCCAGATCATCTCTCTCTTTTGGTGTTGTAAAACCTCCATGGGCCAGTAAGTCATGTGCATCTTCTGCAAGGCATTAAATGCTAGAAAAGTGGTGAATTTCTTATGTACCCCTCTCCTGATGGGGTCAGGAATTCATCTAGGAACCAAATGGCATCTCAGCATCCAGCAGGTTGAATTTTTCAGTGGTGGATGATAGGGGTGTTCTGGGAGCCCTTGTCACAGTGCTTTCACAGCACAGCTGCTTCATCATCCTGGGGTGCATGCAAGAGCCTGGGGAGCTAGGTAGGATATTTAGCACAAAATTCAATGAACAGACATGAACAACAACTGGAACTCTAGCAGAGCACCCTCAGACACAATCCTTTTACGTCTTCAAGACACTTTGTAAAGGGACTCCAGATCATGGCTCAGATTTGGATACCTGAGCCCCCTCTGCGTGTCCCTGCTGGGCTCTCGGTGGCAGGTACACAGGTCTTTATTTTAGAGACTGTTCTACTAATCTGTGTCTCAGTGACTACCGGCACACACATTGTTCCAAGCATTGTTCTCTCCAAGTCCTAAGTGATATCATACCATCTTTTGCAAAAGGATTTTTTAACCCACATAGGGACAATACATTTTTTGTAAATCTTGGTGGCATTTAGATAGATTTATGAGCATTTAGATAAAGGACCAAAGATGGAAAATCTGTTTATTCTTTGTGCCAGGGATACTTGAAAATGCATCTTAGTTCATTTTCCTTGGAGCCACTGAAGTCTCTCTCAGTTCTGAACTTGGTACAAGAAGAGTCAGTGGCTGATCCCCACAGCTTGAGATGACTCTGCAGATAAATCCTGCTGTAATGGTGCTGTAAATGTCAGCACATTGCAGATATGCCGTTATCTCCAGGGAAGGTGACATTGTCTCCCTCATCATCACTGCACTGAGCTGCACGGGCTGTGATTTCCTCCCTATCCCCATTTCAAGGCACGGTGGCAGGTGATACGTGTAGACCTATTCCCTACTCAGCATGCCTGCTGGGTACTGGCGATAGTGTGTCTCCTGCTGTAGAGTGTCTCCTTTGTTTGAACTCGGTTACAAGATAAATAATATCTCTTGAGACCTGATAAATATGAGAAAAATGAAGGAAGTAATTCAATATCTTTTCTATTGCTATGGAGTTCAAAGGGTTTTCACAGTATGTAGGAAGTACTGCCTGATTTGCTTAGCAGTGGCATGGACAAGAAAAGGAAGGCCCAAGCCGAATCTGCTTTAAACATCTACAGGCTCTTGGAGTCACCTACTTTGCAGACTACAGAATGGCTGAAGACACTTGAACTAAATTAAAATGAGGAAATTTAGGCAGTGAGAACAATATAGTGCAGTCACATAGAGGTCAGCATTGTGTTATTCTGCATTGTGATTGTGGGAATTAGCTTACACTGTGGGTTTGGAGACCACAGGTAAACTATTTCAACTACTGCTACCCCTTTTCTTCACTGAACAGGACTGCTATATGGTTAGTCTTAGGAAAAGGAAAGACACAAAGCTGACATGGTTCTTAGATCTAAACCAAAGATTTTGACTTTATTTTTGACTGCACTTCAAATCTTTGAAGTGCAGTTCTAGGCAAAGATTTTTTTTTTTTATTTTGGTCAACAAAATTATCCGTCTTAAAGCTGAATTCAAATCTAGTTTTGGTACAGCTCAAATGACAGGTCTTTTCAGCTTTGCTGGGTCATTTTCCAAATTAGGAAACAAATGGTTTCAGGGAACCAGATTTTTGAAGAAATACATTCAGAGAGCTGATTTTTATACCTCCCTCAACTGAGAAGCAGAGAGAATGTCATTTCTTTGACGAAATATAAGAAATGTCCCCTTGTGTCAGACCAGTGGTCCATATAGCCTGGAGTGGCAGCAAGAGCTAGAAGTCTGGTCTCCACTGATTCAAGAAATGCTTTCTGTTTCTGTCAGGTCTCCAGACAGTTTCACTGAATGCCCATTCTCCTACCAGTCCATCCAGTTCTAGGCTAGATCCAGTGTATGGGTTCAGCATTCAGCTCCTCCATCCTTTCACCCTTTCTTCATGAACTTGCTCACAGCTTCCACTCATTGCTTCTCTTGTGTTGCCATTGAGGACACAGTGCTCTGCCATCTCTCTTCTTACTGTCTTTCAGATATTTTAGCTCATTTAGAAGGAAGTCCAGGGCCTAAAGGTCATTTCTTTAGTATAGACAAGAATTGCTCCAAGATGGAGTGTCTATCTTCCGTCTTTTTTTTTCTCTCTTGGCAAGCTGACCTTATCCTGCCCATAGACATATTACTCACTTGTGCTTATGTTACTCAACACTAACAGAGATAATGCATTTTATTCCTCTGCACGTACACATAAGAACCGAAAGTTCTCACTGCCAAAGATGCCCCATGTGCTCCCCTAGCTGGCATTCAAATGAGACCTGGTCTGGCCTGTCAAGATTCCTTGCTTTTTAACACTCTCTGCCAGATGGTGCTGGCCCCAGAAGGCCTCTGCTGTCCTCAGGGAGCTCCAAGCTGCTCATCACCTCATCACTGTCCAACAGGGGCTGTCATCAGCGACCCCCGCAGCAAGGACCCTGGAAACTGCCTTCCCTAGTGCTGCTCTGAGCCACAGCTGGAAGCGCCATGCAGTAGCTTATGACAAGGAAGAGAGGACTGTCTGAAGAGTGGATATAGGAGGAATTTAGAGGGAGATTGAATGGTGCTTTGCAAGTATAAAGTAGACCAGTAAAAAGTGCACTGAGCAACCATAACAAGGACAAGGTTCCAGTTTTGAGTCATGTCCAGGTAACCTGTTTATCAGGGCACTTGAAGGCTCTAATGGGCCTGACCAGCCTCACCTGGACCTTTCCTCTCCTTTAGGAGGGGCCTTCAGTCACTTGCTGATCATTTCCTGAGTATCTTAGCCATAGTCATACCCATGACCCTGTCCATAGACCCTACTGAAATTAACTTGCAATCTCCTGGCTCAGCCATGAACCTATCTCATCACTATGGATCTTCCCAGCTGGGATATGTAGGGGATGGTGTATGATCCTGTTTACTCTCATCAGACCTGATTTTGACTTAAGATTCCATCCTATCCTTGGACCTGCCTCATCAGCTTGGACTCTCCTGATAATCTGGACTCTTCATGGTCCCCAGCTACCATGTCTGGGTCTGCTCAGGTGCTGTGGGACCCTAGCTGGCAAGACCCTGCTTTGACAACTGTCTTATCGCATCCGGCTCTCTAGCCCTTTGGGCACAGCCAGCACTCATGGCTCCATGGCACAGGTGATGTTGTTCTAGTGCAGGACTTTCCAAACAGCCACAAGGAGATGGCTATTTGGCACCATAAACCTTCTAGTGGCCACTGGAACCACTGAAACCCAAAGCTTCTGTGTACAGCAGAATTAACATTGAATTATCCCAAGTCACCCTGTCCATGGATGCTGGCAGAGATGAGCTGGGAGATGAGCTACTCTGTTCACCTGTGTGTGCAGGCCAGGTGCTGGCTCCATCCCTTCTCCTGCAAGTTAGTTCTAGTAGATTCTGTTCTTATGACCCTGTGTTCTAAATTTTCATATAAGAAAATTTCTTATTTGTGAAATTTTGCATTTATCAAATGGCCTCATCCATTTTTTGTTGAATTTAATCTATCAAGTATGTTTTGTAGAGAGCTCTTCCTATCACTCTTAGGGTCTGAAGGATTTAATTAGGAAATCTTTAAGTATGAAATTAAAATGTCTGAGAAACTAAGGTCAAAACACTTGACTGGAAAACTTTATTAGGCATTTCTACATATATGTTGTACGCTTTCTGTATCTACCTCTTACTTTCTATTAAGGCAATGGATGTATGACATATTTCTTATGTGCACCCTGATACATTCCACCCCCACAGACACCACTTTGCTCCGAGGACAAGAAAAGCTCCAGTTCCCTTTTGCCTTGTACATGCAAAGAAGGAGAGTTAACTGTATCTTAGGCCTTGCAGCAGTCGTTTCTCTCTGTCAGCAACAGATCTGTCATTCTTGTGTTTAAACTGTTCCCTTATAGCTACCTAAAGGAATATGAATAATCCTCTGGTATTTCTATAACCTTCTTCTGACCTGCTTGCTATTTTTACCTGAGTGCTTCATTTTCCCTGCGTGATGTGGATTACCAGCACTGTAATTTTCAGGGGCTGGCAACTTGTTCAGCCGGGGGCAGTTCTGTCATGCTGACATAAAGGCATGAGATCTTCCTTGTTTGCTCTTGAAGAGGGAAACGCCTTGCCACGTCCCTGGGGCTGGTTCTGTATGGTGTCCAGCTCGGTGAGACTTCTCTCTGCTCCACCGCGGCCTCCTCTGTGCATGATGGAAACCTGTGGCTCAAGGAAGCCAGTGTGGAGGGCCATGTTCAGAGCATCATTTCATGTTCCTTCCCCATTCTCACCAGCTCTGTGGATGAAGTAGGGATGTGCGAGAGCTTTATGGAAGCAATAACACTTACTGCATTTGCTTTTATTTTACTGAGGAGAATTTACTGAAGAGAACTGCTGAGAAAGAGAAAAGAAAACTTCTGCATTACTTAGCCTAGGAGTTCAGGCAGTGCCTAAGGTGAGACACATAGTCCATGTCCCTTCAGTAAAGAGGACTGAATTCCTCTTTAGTCAAGATGAACCTTAACCACTGTGACGTTCAAGCAGAATTTGGAGACAGGCACCTTTCCTGACTGCGACTAGTATTATAGTTCCTGTAGATTCCTATTATCAGGCTAATAAATATCATATTCAGTATGACAGTGCTTCTGAATCTTATTGATAGTTGTGTTTTCACTTCCCTCACCTGCTGTTAGGGTGTCAGAACCTTCACTGGGTATGGGGACTCTTAAAAGCTGAATATTAGTTATGCTAAATTCCAATAATTAATCTAATTTTGCCACTTTACTGTTTTTTTATTTTTATTTTTGGTGATTTAGTACCTACTGGTATGTGGTTCTACTGGTACTTTCTGGTTTCTCAAATCCTAGCCATGAGTTCTACTGCAGCTTACTCACAAATGCAGAAAGCTATGTGAAGCAAAAGACAAATTCCCTGTGAAAAATTGTGTTTAATTTTTTTCTCTAGCAATTATATTTATTTTAATGAACCACTTTAATATTTATAAATGCACTACATAACATCACCTGTTCATGTTGATGTTTTGATCTTATTTTGCTCTCCAAATTACCCAACTCTTAATTATTTTGCAGCTATAACCCTTCAGTAAAAGCCATCTGCCTGATATGTTTTAAAATGAAGAATACATCTACTGTATTGATATGAAAGCAAATGCACTGCAGAGTTCACTGAACTTTTAGATTTGCTGGCACAGAAGAAGATTAAAGGAACAATCTGTTCCATCTACATGTGTCATAACACAGAGTCCTCATCCTCCTTCGTAATTATTAGAAACTGGATCTGGCCCGGTTATTTCTTAGGAACAGTGTAGCCAAAGAACTTGACTTAGCCTGTTGGAAGACTTACTGAAATTCACTAGCTGATCCTAATTTCTAGGAAAACATTTGTTACTTACAGTTATTTGATAAAAATTGGGAGTAGAATTAAGATCTTCAGAGAAAGCTACCAGATTTAACCACTCTTAGGAAAGTTACCCTTCCTGTTACAATTTTGGCTTCATACTATCAGAAAGCCTGTTTAAACTCAAATTTTTCAGGGTAGATTTTCTCATCCATATGTTCACAGGAACCCCTATCCCAGTAACTGTATCATTCAGTACAGTCAAATTCAAAGATGAAAGCTGAAATTATTGTAGCATGAATTATTTGGTTTTGATAAAAGCAATAGATTTCTGTTGAGCAGGCTATCTCACTCAGAAATTGCTAAGTAATTCACCTTGTGGACACATGCATTATAAAACAAGGCTGCTTTTTTTCTCTGAAGCTTAATCTACTATTGATGTGAATTAAATTAAACAAAGTAAAGTGTTTAGGCAGATGTAATATCTTTCATCTGGTAAACAGGCAGGAAAAAAAAAAAGTTATTGGTTGATAAGGGTTTTCTTCTGGTATGCTCCTGTGCCTTAAAACTTTTCTGAATTTTCTAATGATGATTGTTGGTCTAATTTAGTATATTATCTTTCCTGACAAACCTCAAACCTTACCTAGTTTGTAGCCTTTGATTCTCTAACCTGTAGCGGAACTTACACTTAACAGGAGCAAGAAATATGGCCATTCATATCTGGCATTGCTAAGAATAACTATTGCACTTTCCAGTCAAATATCTTTTTGGATAAAGGACTCTACTTGGAACATGTCAAAGTCCAGTGCTCTCTGGACAAAGTTGGCAAATACTCTTTGATGCCTTTATAAAATATTATTAGTCAACAGAGGTTAGCAATCAGCAAATTCCTTCTCTAAATGTGCAGTCTAGGTTGTAAATGTTCCCATTCATGGCATGATGGAGCTTTGTTCATGCCGAGTGCTAGCAGGGCTGTATCCAAGCCCTGTTTTGAAGCTTTCCAGAGACCAGTAGCTGTTCAGAACCAAGATTTAAAACCCAATTACAGGCTATGTAAAATCTCTCTTACTTAACTCAGTAACTTGTAATGAGCTCAGCTGGGATTTCTTTTGTTTGTTTGTTTTAAATATCATCATCATCTTTAAAATCCCTTTAAAGCCATTTTCACATGAGATCTAGTGACATAAGATGCTGGGGAACAGGCAAGAGGAGACAGAAGATGCTGAGGAATGTCCATTCATTGACGTCGCATGAGATTTCAGATCTTGCAGGTGACAGGACATGCAGGTTTGGCCTGAGACGATACCGTGAGGTTTTACCTAATGCCGGCACAGAGGTGCTGTGCAGCAAACATACAGTGAGGGAAAGGGTACCATCCATGGATTGACTAACACCCTTCATCTTCTTGCTACACCTCATCACAGCAGGCTATATCCAGACCCAGTATGAATCCAGTTGCCTTTGCTGGGCTCTGCCATGAATGAATTGGGCCTAGCAAGTACTCTAGGCTTGCAGAGGGATGCGCAGGCAGCTGTTGTACAATGCAAACACCTTCTGTCATATAGAAGCTGTGAGAGATAATTTATTTATTTATTTATATTCCTGCTATTCTGGCTGAAAATCTCAATGATTTTGAGTCCTCAAGGCAACTCAAAAGGGTACATCCTCATAGTCATCTCCAAAAAGACTACAAAAACTTGCATTGTCCTGTCTGATAGAATGATGCTAAAATCCTCTGTGAACATGTCAGGGAGTAAATGATCAGGAAGGTGTACACCGCATAAATTTAAGGACCCTTCTGATGGAAGCAGATGAGTATGAGCCGCTCATGGAGTAGGAGGGTAGTTTCCTAGTCCTGGGGCAGCAAGAAGGTGAGACTGGAGGCAGGGAAGTTCTTCGGAAGCTGGAGACATTATGTGAGAGAGTGCAGTGCTGTTTTGCGCCTTCATGTTGAAGCTAAGATCTCTGTGAAAACAGGGCTATGATACACTAGTCAAAGCTAAATATATTGCATATGCTTGTTTTCTTTCTCTCTCTCTCCCTTTTCATTTTTTATTTATTTTTTCCAGTATTAATTTCCTCTCACTTACTTGTATAGCGTGGGAACACCACAGTGCTCACCTGTTTTTGCAGTGACTGAGAACTCAACTGATGGAAGACCAGAAGTTGTATACAGGATACTTTTCTCTCTTTCTGCCCCATCCTGCCCCTTGAAGTGTTGAAATGGGTCACTTTTAAAACATCAGTGCGACTGCAAGAAGCAGAGAGCACTTGCATTTTTGGTGTAGAAGCCTTTTGTATTGCCTTCCCAGCTGGCTTGGAGATTTCCTTCTCACATCAGCCAATAAACACAGAAATGGAAGCGTCTCAGGGCCATAGTCTCATACTAGGAAAGTCATTTAGGAAAATGAAAAGCTAAATCAATTACATAGGCTTAGCTGATTTCCTATGGCTAAACATGGAAAGAGAAAAAAATTAGGTAGTTTTAATTACTTAACTGAGCAAACATAACAAGAAAGTGATGAAAAGGTGAGAAAGATAAGACAGAGTAAATAGAAAGAACTAACAGGAGCTTGCTATGCAAGAGCTGTGTTGCACTAGGGAGTAACCCATTACTCATGCTGCTAAAGGTACAGCATGTAATGTGGAATCTGGTCATGTAACACCAGGGAGTTGTTCTGCTATGGTTTTTCATCCAGAGAATCAAGTAAAAACCCTTCAAACCTGGGGAAAAAAAGTATAAAGGAAGTATATATATATATATATACGTTTGTCTTTTCTCTAAATAGAATTCTTGGTTGACAGTTCAACATTAGATTCTTCCAATAATGCTGTCTGGTCTGCTAACAGTGGGGTGCTCTGTGCAAGGAAGCAGGGTACTCTCTGGAAAAATCAGTAGGACAGCGGGACACTGATTTTTGCTTTTTTTATATTTTTTTTTCCATTGTCATCATTATTAGTGGTAGGACAATTGGTAGGAACATTCCTCTCTCAGCTGGAAGAATGAAATGCTGCATTTCCACATGTGACTGCTGATTACATCTATAGTCCCCATTTGAGCAAGACGGAGAACTAGTATGGAGCAAAGGACTCTACCTTGGGTTGTGCTATGGAGCCTAGGGGATCCTGAAAGCATTTGATTTTTTCTTAATATATGTATATGCGTAATGAAAGATAGGTCTTTCCGTGATTCACAGCTGTCCAAAAGAAAATTACTTCCCACCTGGCTCTTGGCGATTCATCCGACTATCTTAGGTATAATCACATTCCAGCAGAGAACAATTAATTCTATTAATAAAATATTCCTCATTGTGTGGGTGAGACAAACCAGCTCTATACTTGACCATACATCTATTTTAGGACAGCAGTGTCTTTCTAAATTTCCTTTAATATAGTGATGTCACCTTCAAGTTAAATCTTGTATAAGGTAAAGAAAGGCACAAGGCAAAAAATAAAAAAGGAGGCCCTTATATGGTTAATTTATATATACAGGGGATAAGACAGTTTCACCAGAGTCCTGCTTTTTGCATGTCACAGAGCAGAATTTGAGCACGATGGGAGCTATGGAGAGGTCAGTGTGTAGGTTTATGCTCCCAGACAGCACAGGATACAAAAGTCAAACCAAGCTAAATTTATACTGGTTCAAACAATGTTATTTTCATGGAAGAGTGGAATCTTCCATGAAAAGTGAAGAGTGGGTGCACTTTTCGTCTGAGGAAAGAAAATTCTTTTCCAATGCCAAAAATTTCTGAGTGGAAATCAGAATTGAATCATTATAGATTCCTGATTTTAAATCTTTACATAATGTCAGCTTATTCCTGGCAGTGTCTCTGTTCCCACTCTCTGCTCACTGGTCAGAAATGGTTCTGTGTCCTGCTGTTGCATTTGCAGTTGTCATCCTGGTCACTTTACGGCCCTGGAAGGACTTGTTGGTCCTTGTTTGCTCTGCTATGATGGTTAGAGATCCCTGGCAAGGACTCCTGGCCCCTCCAGCGTGCCTGCCCCTGTCCCTGAGCTCCATGGGGTGCAGTCCTTCTGGGAGCCCTCAAGGGGCACAGAGCAATGATAGCAACATTGGCCGTTGAGCAATTTGACAGTCCTCAGAAGGGGGCTTTTGGCTCCTTTGTCTGTGTGCTGCTTTTTAAAAGAGGTTTAATTGCTTTTCCCAGTCTTCAGGGTGATCTTGAGGCAGCCCTGGTAGAGCCTTCCTCCCATAGGAGTGAGGCTTGTTATCCTCTGCCACAGTCAGAGGAATCAGGTCTCTCCCAGGGGTTATGGTTGATTAAAACAAACTTGGGATATTCTGCTCCCAAGAGACGGGACACCAGAGCTCATCGGGGAGGTGAGAGAAGGGAAGGTGACACTTGATGACCAAGGGCAGTGTCAACACACCAAAGGACCTGACGCGTCCCCAAGATCGTATCGGGACCACGCTATGGTTAAATCTGTCTTCATAGCCTTAGTTCCTGCTTGCAGACAAGAGTCTGGTCTTTTTAAAGATGCATTTCAAAGATGCTGGACATTTTTGTGCATGTCTTTACCTCAGACTGATAAGGAAATACTTCCCCTAAAGTGATTCCTTGTTTCTGCTTATACAGACAATAGCACTGAAAATAGCACAGTGTTGTCCTCAGGGCTGAACCACAGCCAGTGCTAAACAACTCCTTCAAAAGGTGTTAAGAACAATCTCAGGAATTAGAGTTACTAACCTTCATTGAGGATCACTACAACAACCGAGGCAGTGATAAACTACAGTAAAGAAAAAACACCTGGTGTCCCATGGCAGGAATAAATGAATTAATCTGTAGGTGAATAATGCTCATTTAGCCCTGACTGAATTCTTCAAGCACTAATAAACTACAGAGAGACTTAGAGAGATATAGGGAGTGTAATTTATTTATTTTTCCTAAAAGTTTTCAATAGATACTCAAGCAGTCTGATGGAGCTGAAAACCTCAGGCTGAAGCACAAATATCCCTAGAATGTCAGAAAATCATTCTGAGGTAAAGGAGAGGAAAAAAACCTAAAATCTTTACATGTCCCAGAGGTCCTGAGAGACCTCAGGACTTGGGACCTGGCCAGTTCCTTGCCAGACACTTGCACCAGCTTAGGAAGAGGTCACTGCTGCACCAGTGTCTGCTTCTAGTTCAAGTCCTCATTCTGCCTGAAGTCCTTGTTCTGGCCCAAGTCGCGTCCCGTCTGCTCCCTTCCTCCTCCCAGGTCATGGCAGCAGAGCCAAAGGAGGTCATGAGGAATATGTGATTCAATGCACTTCATCTGAGTCTTGATTATGCAGATATTTCTGTGCCTTATTGTGTCTCTGAACTCTGGCAGGCTGAAGATCTGTCTTCCGTATTTCTGACAGCAAATGAAATCTGAGCTGGAAATGTCCATGAATACCAGGAATTTTAGTAGTCTTGCAGAGAGTAGGAGAAGTGAATTCAGAGCTGTGATGCAGATCCAGATCAAGCCATGCTCAGAAAGTGTGAGATCCATATTTTTCGTAGGAATTACCTATCTGTTCATCTGTGCTTGCACACTAACAAGTGGACCACACTGGCTGCCTCCTTGGTCCTTCTACAGTGCAAACCATGAAAGCCCAAATGCACTATTCTAATGTCAGCTGTCTTTCTCTCAGATTCATGACAAAACACCCTTCTTGAGCAGAAATAATTTGCTTACTCAAGCTACGATGAAGCAGGCACAGAAGTATCCAGTGGAGTGTGAGACTGGCAGAGGCACCACAGCTGGAGGGGAACATCTGTCTGCACAGACGGTCTGTGAGCAGTGAGTGGGATGAAACACCCCAGGGACATTCAGAGGCATCCATGAAATAGCAGATGCTACAGGGAACAGTAGCTGGGTTCTCCTTACCTGCCCAGCAGTGCAAGGACAGCAGGACATCACTTTTCTTAGAGAGTAACATATTCAGTGGGGATAAAAGGATCGTGTTATACAGAAAGATTTAGCTGAACAGTACATTTAAAACTTCCAAGTCTGGTGTGCAACAGACAGCTAACGCTTTCAGAAAGATATTTTGCCTTGCCTCACTATAATCGGTCTCTGGAGTTCCTTGAGAATTTGGATGTTTTAGCAATGCGGAGAAGCGAGGCTGGAGATGATTGCTAATCAGTGACATTTGTCTCTGCTACTGCCTTTTCTCCCAAAGGATCCTTCCCTGCACTCTGCTCAAGGAAGGATGGATTACGTCTCGTGTTCAGACAGCAGGAACACCACCACAGTATTGGTCTGCTCTGATCTGGGAGGACACCTGCTCCTCTACTTGTGGACAACAGCAGGACGATGTCAGTCTTGACTCAGGTTGGTGACTAAGACATTACTCTCAGCATCCGTTCAAGGCTTCTTGTTACTGTGATTTGGATGAAATTAATATTTCCCCCTTTGCCGAGCAGTAAAATGAATTCCCACTTTTATTTATTCAAAGGATGCTTCAGACTTAGAGCAACTACTCAAGGGAGAGGCTAGGAAGTACAGATTACTTGATATCTCACATCACACAATTAAGTGAGAAAAATCAGAGCTAGTGTGTGTCTGTGGAATTCCATCCTTCGTGGAATCTCGAGGCTGTTTGGGAATGGACCAGAAAGTGAGCAATCGTTGTTTGTAAGTGAGCAATGGTTGTTTTTGACCTGGCTTGAAAATCTTAATGAGTGATACCAAGTAAATCAAAGCACTTTTCCACAGATAAACAAAAATTTCATCTGCTATGGCTTTGATCTAGCTAAATCCCACTCCCCTTGAGAGAGCTACATTGACGTGTGATGGATGGGAGCTTTGAAAAGCTGTCAGTGAGTTTCTTTTTCATACATGGGCCCTTGCTAAGGCTCCTACAGACTATCAGTCAGTAGTACTATATAATAATAATAATAATAATAATAATAATAATAATAATAGTTGTTATTGTTAGGAATCCATAAGCAGGTAATCGGTTGGAAGCTCATGACCAATAATGTGTCTCTTGTTCATAGAAAAAGGCAGAATTTCTTTTCTATGTTTTCCTTTTGACATTTGCATTCACTGAGAGGTGTCTGATTGCACCTGTGAGATGAGAATAGACTGTGTCTTCCAACCTGAAGGCTGGTCATGCTATCTACAGGTCACAAATTACACAGTAATTCGTCTTTGAATTACTCAGTAACTTGAAAGATAATTATCAGGTAACTTGCAACAACCCATCCTAGGTACTTCATGGATAGTACTTGAATGACAGTTACTATGTAATTAAAGAGCAAGGTCCCTAGCTGGACATGAGTAAAAAAGAAAGAAAAAGAAAAAAGGATAGCTGAAGTGTGACTAAGAGTGCAGAATTAGTGCGTAGTGAATTTAACAAACATATCACATGCATCATCCTCTGACTTCAGGCCAAATACGAACTATTTCCAGCCTGTCCCTGTCCTCTGAGGCTGCCTGAGTAAAACCTCATTTCTATCAACCGTATCTTCAAGGAGCCAATATTCCCATAAGTGGTCTGTTACAGGGAACCACTGAGGGAAACTCCGCAGCGTTACCTGCCCTTCATTCCTACGGAGTTACCTGCCTCCACCTCCACCCACACTGCCCCGAAGTGATGGAAAATATCACAGCTCCTGCAAAGTCATTTCTGCAAGAGTTTTATATGGGATCTTTTAACTGTATTTTATGAAACTATTGTATAAGCTCTGAACATCCAGTCTTCACTTTACACCTCATCTAGACGAGTGTCTTTGATTCAGTATTGACATTCCTGCCTGCTTAAGGTAAGAATCTGGAGACACAACAGTAAATGTCCCCAGATTATTGCATTTCCAAACTCTCCTTTCCAATAATCCTGCTAGGATTTGTTGCTGCTATGCTAAGAACATTGGGGACATCTAGAATGAACTCTCTCCTGGACTTGTGCTCTTCAGCAGCCTGGATTTCTCTGTTGTTCCTTTTTTTAGGTCATCTGTAAATTCTTGAGCAAGGACCAACCTGGTGGTTTATACTGGTATGGCACCTAGCACATGGTGGCCCCTATTCACCCAAAGCCCATCTATGTTCTCACAGAACTAAAAATTTTTTTTAGATACAAGCACATCATCTGAGTTTGGCAGCTTGAAGTAGAAAGCTTTAAGGGCTTTCTTATATGTAAAGGAAAATATAGCAATTATTTAATGTGTGTAAATGCGAGTGCCCCTTACCTAGTTACTGATTCAGGAAAGCATGTAAGTACCTGCTTTTGCTGAGATGACTTTGATAAATGACCTGGAAAGGAACATTTTCACAAACTGAAATCTGATTGAGAACCACTCAAACTACAGGAGAACTACAGAAGAAAAGTGTACCTTGACCAAGGTTGCCAACATGATACCCCTCTTCTGTGGAGAGAGTTGTGCATCACGACACTCTGTTATGATTCCCTTAACCATAAGGAGGAGATGGTGTCGTACCTAAATCAATGGAATATTTCTCTCAGGACATAGAAGTTCTTACTGAACCAGGATGCCATCCGACAAGACGCTTTTCAGACTCATTTTTACGTGCTCCAGAGAGCTCAAAACCAACTTAGACCATGGCTGACTGCCAGCTAAGCATCGTTTGGGCGCTGGGTTAGGAACCTGGCCATGACGAGCATAATTAAGTGTAGGAAGTAGAAAAGCTTTGTTGAAGGTCATTAGCAGAACTCGGATCTCTAGACTGCAGGATTTACCTTACTCTACATAGTATGTACTTGTTTTTGTCTCTTTCCATTATTGAAGTTTTATGGGTTTTTTTCTTAAAAAAACCCACAAAATCAAAATATTTCTATTTGCATCTGAAATCCCAGAGAAGTCTTACTGTCATTAATAATCACGAAACTTTATTTCCACTGTCTCCTAAAGTTACTAAAGTTACAAATGATGAGATACAAAACTTTTCTTTGGTTGCCTTGCCACATGGCAATCAGAACTCAGTATTGCTACAAATGTGATTTTCTAGCAAGAAATGTTGAACTTTTATTGTGACATTTGAGTCAGTTTATAAGAAAAATATTTCTCTGTGGTCACAGAGACATTTGATTTTCTCAGGATTTTTTTCAAAATGTTTTATATTATTTTCCTCATTTTAAAAAGTGTTTTTCACTTTTAGAATCCCATTATATGACTAGGCAATGCTAATCAATCAATTTCTGTAACAGAAAACCCACAGAGAAAAACAAATAGAAATAAAAACAACAAACTGTTGAGCAAAAGTAAAAAATGAAAAAAATAAAAGACCTTCTTATTGTTTGCTTAACTTAATTGTTTATTTAGGTGAAAAGAAGAAATTGCAATCACAAAATTTGTGTGTGAAATACCTGATTTTGAAAAAAAAAAAGTCAAAATTCTATTAAAAATGGTTTAAACCAAACTATTTTAAGTAACTCTCTCCAAAATGTAGATTAGAGAGGTGTGGAGAGAAAATGGAGATTAGAGATAGTGTGAAACAATCACTTTTGAGCTGGTATTTTCTCATAGTCTTCAGTTCACTGTCTAGGAACTCTCAAAGGAGCTGAGGTGCCTTTGACAAGAATCTGAAGTGCTTCAGAAGACCGTGGTGCAGTGAGGGGAGCCCCTGGCAATGTGCAGCTTCAGCCCAGTTTCCTCCCATTCTCTGCAGCTCCCTGATGTTTTCTCTGCCACAGAGCACATTTTCATGGAGGAAAAAGATGATCTGAGCAAGCCTTGAGATTTGTCAGGTGTGAAGTACCTTAGCGCAAGGATGGAATAGTTCCCAAAGCAGAGCAGGTTAGGAATAGGATTTTTCCACCACTTATTTTGCATGATTTCTTTTGTTGTTGTTGAAAATATGTCATGAAATTTCCTCATTCAGTGCCCTGAACTGGAATTTTTCCTGTTATTGTCCCTTATCTCAATTCCAGAAGCACATAAAAAAAAAACTCTCTGAAAGTGTATTATTTGTTTATTTATTTATTTATTTATTGGATTCTTTACTTTGAAAATGTTCCAGCCAAGCATCTCAGTTAGGTCCCAATGCTGATTTGACCAAAGAACCCTGATATGTTCCAAACTTGAAAAAGAAAATTCACTGTTTGTGCAAAGACAAGTAGACTTATTCAGGGAAAATAATATGACATCCTCAGCTTTTTCTCATTCACTCTTTTCCTGTGTTCCCAGCACTCTGGGACACACATACATTTAGTAAATACTTGGGTGGGTTGTTCTTGAGAATATTTGCTTTTAATTTCTGAAGTGTCAACAAGCAAGTAGTAAACTGATTCAGGCAGCAAGAGAAGAGCAGACTAGAGGGAGACAAAGACTTTTTTTTGTCTATAAACAGCCTTCGAAAGTGAGAGAGTTTTGCAGACACCTCTCATTTCTGTGCACGCGCAAGTATAATCCATTTAAACTGCCTCTATCCTATATGCATCTCGCATATAGGTTACCCAGATATAAACTGTCACGACAGCCCTTTGCTCTGCAAGACGTGGCCAGAGACTCGTGCTGATCTATGGGAGCGAGCTGAGCATCCCCGACCTGGGGACAGGGGGTCCTGTTTCTTCCAGAGTTGGACCCTGAAGACTCTGGTTCTTGCAGATTCCTCTAGAGGAGACCCAGATGGCAGGTAAGAAGCACAGTGATATTTTGCCCAGTTGTTGGTGGACTGAGCACAGCATAATTTGTTGTTAATAACAATAAAGGTGATATGTTTAAGTCGGGACCCCAGCACCCTTGGACATATCCTTACCCTGTGTCCTGCTGCCGCTGTTGGTCCCTGCCAGCCTCTGATCTTTCTTGGATCTCGAGGGGCCACGTGGTTTCTCTTCCACAGCCAGCCCAGATCGGCAAGTTGTCAGTCCTGCTTTGGACCATTTCTTCCTGATCTAGGAATGCACTTTCTTCTCCTGCAAAATGGATATTTGCTTGACCCTTTCCTCTAACTCAAGCAGCGCAGAGTCAATTTTCCTATTGTACCATTTTTCTAATTTACTCTATGCCAAGCGCTCCCATCAAGGAGCATGTGCTATTCCTACCCAAAATGTCACGACATCTGCAATGCAGCACAGCAAGGGCGCACAGAGCAGCTCGGCACTTCCCGAGCTCCATCCCTAGCCGATTCCCTGCTCCACGCCAGCAGGATCAGGAGAGTGGCTGGAGCAGAGGGGCTGTGCCCGCCGGAAGGCACCGTCCTGCATGTACGTGGGTCACACAATTGTCATGTGGCTCCTCCACTCTGTGCAGGGTGATGGAAAAGAGATGTTTTGTACTTGGGCTTTCTGATTACAGAAAATTTAGAGATTAAAAAATGCTACTCACTTTATGCATCTCCACAGAGATCGGGCAGCTGCTCACGATGCAGAGACTTTTGGCCACTGGCTCCTCTGCTGAGCTCCTGTGAGATCTAGAAGTGATTCATGTGATGCTTTGATACCCTAACAGAAGCACACAGAACAAGCCTGCCAAAACACCTGAATAGAAAACAAACAACTGTTTGTTGTTGTTGTTGTTGTTGTTTGTTTGTTTTTCTTTGGGGCAGATAGGAAGGTACTATTGGTCAGCAATGGCACCCGGAAAATAGGATGTTCAGTGAGATGTTCCTCATCCTGATAAACAGCTCTTGGGCTTCTCTGGGCCTTGGACCTTGACTGCTCTTGTGTTTGTTCTCTGCACAGGTTGGGCTGCATCCCTGTTACACCTGATCCGGCCACCTCCATGTTCCTCCTCTAGGACTTCATTGCTTCTTTCCAAAGAGCTGCTGCCACTGCACGCATCCTCAGTCTGGAAATGGTCGCGTTCACTGTGGTCTGAAGTGGTTTTTCAACCCCACGCAAAGCCTAAGGCAGGCATTTATTATAAACTGAATTTGCAGGAGACTATTTTTCCACGTGTATACTGAGAGCTGGGAAGGTCTGCTTGCTTATCAGTGCATAGACACTGAAAAATAATCCCATCATTGATGTACATTTCTCTTGTTTTAGGTAAAAACATCATTTCAAGGTGTGGAGAGAATATCAAAAAGGCCATAGGACGCTACAGGGGTCTTTGCAGAGCTGTCCCTGTCACCAAATCTATGGAGGTGATTTTTAGAACATATCTGGGAAAAAAAATATTCAAAGCAGCCTGGCATGATGCTCACAGTAGTTTTCTTAATTGCAGGCCAAATCTTCACTCATGTCCTCTTCATTTATATGCAGCATTTGATCAAGTAGCTTCTACTAAAGTTAATGAGACTTTTGCCTTAATTAAAACCTAAATGAGGACTCCAACTGGTCGTGTTTCAGTTAATCTGTATACAACACCATGACTTTGTGTGATGCTTTACAGAGAATCTGTGTAATCCCTGCAGGGAGCTAGTGCATCAGTCAAAACTGGGTCTGGTGAGAGCTACAAAGAGAAAGGGACAGGAGAAAAATGGGTCAAAGATAATGGGTGATTTCTTCAAGCTGCTGGTGCATCTGCACGTCGTACAATGTAGTCAAGGTGGATTGAAACTTAAATTGTTCTTGAGAGATTCACAGGTTCCTAACCTGGCGTGTTTCAGGTAGATTTTGTGGGATGTCACTCAATTCTGAGATATTTACATCTTATCAGAAGAAAGTTTGAAGCTGAATTATTATCTGGGCTTCAGGTGTCCAGGTAATATGGGTAGGAGGTTCCTGCAGACACAGTCTGCCTTGTGGAGCATCCAGTGCTTCTCCTTCTTCTCCCTGGTTTTCCTCATCCCCCAGTTTGTGTGGATATGAGGCTGATGGTCCCTGTGGGATGTACCCATCAACATGAAAACCAGGGTGTGAAGGCCAAAGGACCTGACTGTGAATGTCTCCATCTGAGCAGAGGAGTCCTTTAGAGTCAATGGAAGAAACAGGCATTTCAAGAGGATAAACCAGTTAACTCCAGGGTAAGCAGGACAGTGGTCTGGAGGTGCCAAATGTATCAGTTTTGCTCTTGCTGGTGAAGAAATGAAATAAAACCATATGTAGAGACTTATGCGAAAGCTCCAACTAATCATTTCTGTCCCATTTCACAGAGGGGCACTTAAGAATTCCTGGATAAAGTCACTTGTTTGGCTTTAGTCAGGAGGAAGCACAGCCAGCAGCAGAACTGTGTTTTCTTGGGCATAAGCTCCCCCTTACACTAGCCAGGGCCTTCACTGCAGCAGGAAGGACCAAAGATAACACATCTCAGCTTCAGCAACACACAGAGCCAATAGCTCAGACTGGTGATGTTCTACATATGAAATCCAACAATTACAGTGTGTCCATCCCAGGTGCAGCGTTGGGTTATACAGAGCAGGATCCTCCATCTCCCTCTGCACAGAGCTGGGTTCCTTCGGGGACCTGCTGTGCTTGGGCTCTCTCAGGTGACATCTGAAGCAACAAAAGAGAGCGGAGGTTCAAACGCGATCCAGATCATGACACACACACTTAGTGATTTCATGCTGCACAAGGACTCATTGACCCATATTCCGTGGCTTATGCTGGAAACCTCACGTCTCCACAGGCACCATCCAACACTTGTTGATATAATTGTTGTAAGTGGTACAGCTTCTGCCGGCTGGCGACAGCCCCTGGACAAGGAAGCCAGCTCAGCAGGCAGATCTTTGTCTCCAAAGTGCATCGGTTCCCAGGCAGGCCGGGGCCGGCAGGAGGCCATAAATGGAGATGGCATTTGGAGAGGTCAGACGCAGCACGGCAAACAAAGCCATCCCCCGGAGAAAACAGGAAGAGAAAGCAAATATTTCTGCAATTTTCGGTTGCTCCACATAATGGTGGCAATGACATCTGAGAGCAGAGGCCAGGGAGGTGGCTGAGGTGAAATTCAATCAAGCTGCAGGGAAATGCCTAATGCTCCTCCTTCCGAGATATTATCTGGGCTGAGCAGAGGCACTCAAAAACCATTAGATAAGGCTTGTGTTTGCTTCCTTGCACAACTCTGACACAACACGTTGGCTCAGGACTAGTTACGTGATAAACACTCAGTCAGTGCTCAGGGCATCCCCAAAACTGGACACGGTCCAGACACTACTAGGACTTTATTTCTCTGGAGAAGTATGGCCAGTCCTACTTTGCTCACACCACAAGTCTCGAATCACTCGACCCCTGGTGAAACCCACTCAGCATGAAGGATTTACACTTTCTCCTGCCTTGCTGCGCTGCAGCGGGAAGAGACCTTCCCTTTCCATGCCTCAGTTTACCCCATTGTGGACAGGGCTGGGCCCAGCAGCTGTAGCTTTCTTGGTTTGGAGAGAAGACTTCTGAGTTATCCTCTGTCTTCTTTGCCTTGTTCTTCTCTCCTCGTGATCAAAAAATGAAGTCATCTGGGCTTGCGGAACAGTGTACTTAATCTTCAGAGGTCAGATGACCTGCTTACCATTGTAAATGGTGCACGGATCCCAGGAGAACGCACTTTCTGGTTCCTGTTCCCTCTTCTCCAGCCACTCATTGCTGTGCTTGTCTTGCTGATCCTGTCTTCTTAGCAGTCAAAAATCAGTGATCCTTAGTAGGCTTTTTATCAGGACACCAACTGTAGTTCTGTAGCTGCTCTATATTGGAGTGTCTTCCCCTGTCTTAAAAGAGCCTGGGGAGGAATGAGCTCTGTGGAAAGGCTCCGCAGGGCTCCCTGTAAAGAGCAGCAGTCAAGAACAGACATCGGTGGTGATGAGGCCTTTGCAAGGACAAACTGCTGTCAAAACCCTGTTAATGGCATATAGCACATTTAAGCGCGTGCGTGTGAGGGCACGTACGTGTGCATGTGTGTGACCCAGGAATTTTCTGTCATCTTATCCCTGTGTCACACACTCTGGTGTTTTAATCTATATTGTTAAATGATTCTTGAGATTGCTAAAGGCATGCTTCACCGATTGAAAGAAAAGAAAGGAAATGGTTATGAAATCCCGCCCTAGGGCCAGAATTATATGCCTGCTTTTGTACTGTGTATAATTAACCAGTGGAACTCATTTCTGTGATACATTATTGAGGCAAATCACTGTAGTAAGTGTCAAATAATAATTAGACAGTAATGAGAAAGTGAAGGTTTCACAGAGCAATAATGTCCGCAGTTCCTGTTGCTTGAAGTAAAACCCAGTCCAGCTCCCTCACATCAGGGCAACCAAAGAGAAACTTCACATCCTTGGTCGGAGCACAGCACAAGACGCCGGGTGCATGGACAAGCAGCTGAGCCTCCTGCATCTGCAGGTCTCAGGGCTCTCCACGGGTGTCAAGAGAAGAGACAGGGTTCTCTGGACAAAGGAATAGAGCTAACTGAGCATGCAGGAGAGCAGGATCCCAAGACACATGAGGACACATAGTTCTAGCTGTCTTAAACCCATCCCTGCATGCTCAGACCATGTATCTGTATTCCCCCCAAGTAACCTGTCCCCTCCCTTCCTTTTCATATCTAAGTTTAGTCAGGAGCTCCTGACTAAAGCTCCTGACTTTAAACTCAAAGCAGTTTAATAAACAGCAGTTTAATAAGCAGTTTAATAAACTAAAGCAATTTATTCATGTTAGGCTCCTGCTGCCTTTGCTTGATGCCCTTCTTGCTGGGATGGACCATCCCTGAGCATCTTGGGTCCACTTTCCCACCAGAGTCATCTCCTATGGGATTTGAAGCAGGTTCCTGCACAGACCAAAGGCTGTTCTCCTGAAATCCAGGATTATGATCCTGATTCTTGGTTTTGATTTCCCTTCTTTCAGGATCCCAAACTCCACCATCTCATGGCTGCTGCAGCCAAAGCCACTCCAATCTTCACATCTCCAATAAGTTCTTCCTTATCTTTAAGTATGAGGTCCCTTTCACTTTTAGCTGCGCCTTTTGATTTCCTCTGAATGGGCACCTCATCTTTTCATACCATCATTTTTGATAGTTAAGCAATACAATATGGCTCATCTATACTCTTCTTGAAGTAATTTTAAAAGAGCAATTTAAAAAATTAAGTGCAGATTGTCAACTCCCATGTGACACACATTAGCTTGAAACTGCTCAGATCTGTAGTTTGCAGCTGATTCATTACTGGGTACTAAACTGATAAGACAGCCTATGCAGGTTATGAACCAGTGTGATGAAGTGTTTAAGATCACATGCTTATTTAATATGGCATAAGCATTTATGTGAACCAAGACTGAAAGTGTAATTGACATTTAGTGTTTTTTTAAGATATTTACTCATTATCTACCATGGTGAAACTTAAGTAGCCATTCAGATATTTGCCCCTGTGGCTAACAGCAAGGCTGAGCCCTGTGAGTGTCTGTGTGAATGAGTGTGTCTGTGCACGATCACCAAGAGCTTATTCACACTCAGCAAACTGCTGGTTAATGGATGGTTTGGGGTGTCCCTGCCTCTGCTCCAGTTGGTGTGTTAGCTGCACGCTCTTTGCTTTCCCTTTTAAAATCATAAATCTTGTTTCCAAATGAAATCTCTCTTAAGGAAACAATTGAGAATCGTGGCTCTTTTGCCAGGAAACATACAGCTCTTGGAATCAATGCACATGCAAGAAATACGGTCTGTACTTCAACTCTGGGCTGGGAACAGTCGTGGCTGCCCTCGGTGTTCAGCATCTCCTTCTGGAGGGGATTCAAAGCCCTTCTCACACCGAAGACAAAGTTCCTGCACCAGCGTCAAGCAAAGGCTGTTAGAGACTTAGCAGGGTCAGCAGGAGGGTTGAGAGGAGCTGGCAAAGCAACATCCAGCACAGCAGCTCACCAGGTTATGGTGCCGCTGCTAAAGAGAAGGATGCCAAGCAGAAGCAGAGTGAAAAGGCCAAGAAACACAACTGGATCAGTCAGGAGGAAACAGCTTGAAAAGGAGAAATCCATGTTTGCAAAGCATGTGAATAGTGGCTTCCACGACATAAGAACTGCAGTGCAGAAAGCATTGACTTAGCTAAACTCTTTGTCACTGGTGAATTCAAACAACAAATAACCTCTTCACCTTTGTGCAAGGCTGACCTGTGCAGCCATGGTGCATTTATTTTTCAGAAAATAGTAAGAAATATTGCCATGTGTGCTTCCATTTTTATTCAGTATTTTTACTCAGAGATACAGGAAGGCAGAAGACTTCAATGATAAAACAAAGCAATGGGTAAATCAGTATTACTTCACTGACTCCCACAGTCCTTTATCAATTTATAGCGACTACTGAGCTGTCATTTTAGTTCCTGCTCTGTGTCACCATCAGTGCCAGCACAGGATGATTTAAGATGTCTTTTAAGCTGAAGGATTACATGCTCCTTTTTTACCCCCTATACCAGATTTTCAGTGGTCAGGGGTGAGGGTAGGCCATCTTGAAACATTTTTGCTTCTTCCACCAACTGCTCCCAAATACCAAGCTGGCATCTGTGCCAGGCTCAGGGTTGCATGTGTCCTTGCTCACAGGAGTTGGAAAGGGAATGGATGCTGGTGCCACACGGGATCTGATGATGCCCCCTTGCACTGTTTGCTGGCAAACCAATGTGTCCTGGGTCAGAAACACTGGTTGATGAAATATTGCAGTGATAAGGAAGGCGCCCAATGACAACGGACTTCAACTTTATTCAAAGGCGCAGTCCAGTTTTCCAGCACTAGCAGCCAGATCCCTATTTAATGACACATGTTTAATGGCACATGTGAGTGGGATGTATCCTGAAAGTGTTCAAGTTGACAGGGAGCATCCTGCTCCTGGACCCTTTGCACTGAGAAGGTGAATTCCTTGGCTCTTCTAATAGCAAGATATTCCAGCCCACAGGTTGCTCTCAACCGCTTTGGTGTTAGCCTGTCAGAGAGCTTTAAGGCAGAAACAGATTAAATCATGCTCCTTGCTGCAACCCTGCTTCTAGTGAAAGGCAGGAGGGCAGCGAATGAGGTCCTAGGGGTGGGCCCCAGCTGGCCATGGTTTAGAACCTTTCTCTACAAGGAATGTGGGACCTTGGGCAAGCCCTGTGCGTGTCTTGATTCTCTGTCAGTGAAAGGGTCACAGTAATTTCCTGCCATTCGATTTCAGCAGTAGATGGTGGGTGTGGGAGCCAAATCTGGCACCTTTGGAACAAAACTTCTTCCCCCAGATCTTATGGAGAGCCCCTACAATTCCCAGAGTGTTGTCCCTGGACAGGGACCACCATAGACCCCCAACCTCTTCCTTTTCTTCTGAAAAAGCATGAGATGATAGAAATTACTTTGTTTACTTGCCGTGTTTAAGCCTTATTCCCCTTTAGCTTCCTGCTTGTTCAGACTATTCCCTCTTTATCTTCCCAGACAATCTCCATTGCCTTTGTTAGACTTCCAGAAAATCCCTGTTCTAACTAAGCAGGAGGAAAAGCAAATTCAACGGCTTCCTCTCACCAAGGAGGAGTTTTAATCAGGCAAAGCCTGTAGCAGCACAGCGTGTTTTGCTCCTGCAGCACAAGTGGGTAGTGTTCAGATCTACCTGCACTGTCATTTGGGCTGCTCTCTCAGGGGTTGGAGAGAGAATTCAGATCTGTTCTCTGTTATAGGTGACCTTACCAGTGTCTAAAGGTAATCTGCGCATTTTTTTTTCTTGAAGAAGAAGAAAAAATGATTTTTTTATTAATTCTTCTGAGAGACTTTGCATGTTAAAAAGAGTTTCAGAAGTCACAACAAAAGTTTCTCATATAAGTATTCACAACTAGTCACCACCGTGGCCATTACAGTAGTCACACCAGGGACATACTAGCTACATATTGGAAACTTGAGAGGGCCTGGGACTACTCCTGGGCACTCCTGGGCAGAGAGATTGATTTATTAGAGCTGCTAAGCTGTTCTGCCACAAGCGCTCTTCCAGGAAGTTCCTGGGCATGGTTCACAAGTCAACCCAAGACCCTGCATCTTGTTTCCCCTTTAAATCATAGGCTCTTCTTGCCTCTGACTTCTGCAAAAATCCCTATTTTCCTCTTTGTATGAATTGTCTAGGGAGGAACAAGCCCTCTTATCCTTCGGGCCTTCTTATCAGCCAAGGTTCTCTGCTGTGGAGCCCACCAATGTCTCATCCTGTGAACACAGAGCTGAGTCAATGGCGAGAGGGGATGCAGGGGCTGCTGGTGGGAAAGCAAAGGGCTCTGATCTGTGAGGATTGCTTTGCTGGAGGGTTGGTAGGGGTCTGGGGACAGGAAGAAACACAAGGATGTTTTGACATTATAATTATGCCTCTATCTTGCTTTTAATTGGTGCCACGTGCCCAGTGTGTTAGTGAGGCGTTCCTTAATGCTATATTAGAATCCAAACATACAGTCATCTTCATTTGCCCCTCCCTGGACCCTGTGTCTCTTTTCTGGATGAAAATTTAACAGACAGGAACAGTGAGAGCCCCCTGCTCTGAGGGAGGTGGTGGTGTCTGAAGGCAAGACTTCGACTCGCCTGTTAGCCCAAAGGAAAGAAATAATGATAGAATTTTACTGAGTAAAATGTGTTGAGGATGTGAAGGGAGATACTTCGTAATACAGAAGCAAATCGGGGCAAAATTACCATCTTAATTGTATTAATGTTGCCAATTAGAGACAGAGCCTGTATTGCTCAGCAGGAGCGTTCTGGGATAGAAAGGAAGACAAATTATCTGCAAACTCCTTATTTTGTCTTTGTGAATTACCACCCCAAGGTACTTAATTGAATCTTTAGTCCTGATCAGTGAACATTGTTCAGGGAGTGAATTAAGAAAAGGCCCCACAGGCCTGCTCTGTTTTGTCCCAATTAGCAGAAACACTAGATTTTTTTAAAAACTGTTACATGGCTAAGAGTTAAATTGGAAAGCCTGGTTTAAATCATCTGGTATCTCTCCAGAGCAAAACAGAGCTGGTTGAGTAGTCCATAGGCTGGGGCTGCCCCTTTGAGCATCAGAATGCGGATTCCTCCTTGTCTTTCCCTGACACTCTCCCTCTGCTCTTAGAGTTAGTGCCTGCTGCCCCTGACATGAAGTGGGATCAAGTACGGGGTGTGGAGCAAGAGGGGAGAACCCAAGGTGTTGCTAGCACCAAAACTATCACGAGAGTGGAAATATTACCCTTGGATGAGCTCTTTCAGTGGTGGAGTTTGTGGCTGGTGGTGAAGAGAAATAACTCCTTTGAGATTTTTTAATACAATAAAAAGCAGGAGGGGATGAAAACGTCCATTACACTGATCCAACATCAGGGATTAGGACAAGTCTGAGCCATTTTGTTGACATGGCTACAAAGTTGATTCTTCAGAGAGTCTTCAGAGCTGAGGAAAGATTCTCAGATCTTCAAGATTCAGTGTATATTGACCATTTTGCTTGATTTTGTTGCACATTTTCCACTTTAGATGCTCCTAAGATTAGTATCCTTTAAAGCCTTTAAGTTTCTTCTCTTATTTTATAAAGAAAGGAAGCAGCACTGGGTGAATTTTACTGTTACCAGACTTGATCTTCAGATACTGAAACATTTCAGCTGCAAATGGGAAGAACCAGAAATGCTCCTCAAGGGCTCTGACTATGAGACCTCCTGACATCTGGACTCCACATCTTTCTCCTCCTTGAATTTATCCAAAAGCTTTTTGTTGTTGTTGTTGCTTTTATGTAGCATAAGCCAAATAGATTGAGTTATTTTATTTTATTTAGTTACTTATTTATGGAGAAGATGCATTTTCAACTAACCTAAATTAGTTGAAACCCAGAGTTGATAACCCAGAGTTATCCTATTCTTTCGCTTTAAAATAGTAATGCTTAGGATGAAAAAAAAAGTTTTTAAAAGTTTATAGAGCTTAATTCTCTAGATTTTACTTTGAAAAATTGGGTTTGTTTTGATGTTAATTATCTAACTTTGAAAAGTGAAGATGGGGATTTGAGACTAATAATTCTAATGTAATTACATCTTTATTATGGTGCTCCTCTCTTTTCTGCCTCTGGATCTCAAGTCCATCCAGAACAGATTATGTCTGCCAGAGCTGCTCTACTCAGAAGAAATTCCAGTCCTCGAATGGGAAATGCTGTCATTCTGGAGGGAGACAAATGTTTTACAGCTGTTCAAAGATAATTTCTTATCCTGTTCTTCATATTCCTTTCTGTTTCCTTGTGCACCTGCGCACTGTGACTGTTGGCATTAGAAGCAAGGATATTTCTATGTGTGCAGTATCCAGCACACCGTGACTCTTGTGTAGGTTTGATCCTGAGTGTTCAGTTATAGTACTACTAATAATGACGTGTTCAGCAGCATTTTATTGAGACGAGGAAGAAGTGACCTTCCAGAGGAGTCTGAAGGGGATTCCTAGAAAGAAAGGAGAGGATCCCCTTGCTCGGTAAGTCAATTCTCCACTGGCGCTGAGCTCTTTCAGCCTGACCTCATGGGGAGCTGTGTACTCTGGTAAAGGAAAACAGGCTGTGTAAAAGGCAAAACTGTGGGGGGGGTCATTTAAGTAAAAATAAATGCCCATGAAATTCTTTCCATTGTATCTCACTAAATGCAGGAATTTGGATGAGGAAGCCATGGATTCCAGCGCTGGGGCACCTGGAACAGGGCCTGTGAGGAAGGGAAAAAATATTGTAAAACATGATGATCAAACAGTAGGGGAGAGCAAGGACCATGAAAACATCAAAAGTCATGGCAATTGTTTGGATGAGAATGTTTTTAGGAGTCCCTGTTTATGTTGGAAAGGAGAGTTTGCTTTGAACAATGGGTGAACTTTGCAAAGCCTGCAAATTCCACTCTACCAGCTACTAGCAGTTTCTTTTTCTTTTCTTGAATAAATGTATAAAAGCTAATTATATAAAATGAAGAAAAAGCAAAAGATCTAATACTACATTGCCATGCACTCCAGATCTTCCCACACTGTTTATGCTCAGTGGTTAGAGACAGGATTAGATGAGATACAGGGGTAATTTGCCCTGTTTTTCCTTTGTGCTAGTTGTGTGGTGTAATTTATTGTGTTTATGCCATTGGAGTCCAGACATCGGACTTTCTGGGGTAATTCCACCCAACCAGTCCCAAACTATTAACCCTCATGAGTGCTTGAACGTTGATTTTATGTGGACTTTAGTATTGCAAAGGTGTTCAGAATGCTCCAGGCTTATGTTTGTGCAATGCATTATGCTTACAAGATATTGTCACACACAAGTTCATCTTCATGATGCACAAAAAGTGGGTAGCACAGGCTATAAAAGGCAGGGGCTGTTGCAGAGAAGTTGTGTCTTTTGCTCAGTGACAATCTGCTGGCTATTTCTGTGCATCTGGGCCAGCTATTTGCAATCCCCACCCTATATGAGCAGACCTCTCATGACAGGACACGTCCTCTCACCCCAGTGCTGTGTAAACTGGTCTCAGCCATCCTGTCTCACACATAATGACTATCGTTGCTGCACAGTTGGAGACCAGGAGTCCTCGCCATGCTCACATGTACAAGTGTACATTGAAGGCCATCTCTAAAATGGCAGAGGAAGGAGATGCTGCTCCCTCTTCCAGATGAAGTAATACAGCTTCATTTGGAGATATAGCTTCATCAGGCACAATTAAGTCTGCCCTTTGCAGAGCCATGACTTGAGTTTGGATGGTGAGGGTGGCATCTTTACCAAGACCAAGCTCTAGAAAGAGCAATTGCCACATCAGGGCAAGTTTTCAGCACACTAAGCACAGAGGCAAATCTGGGGAGTCGGTCTCAGCAGGGCAGTTTCTGTCTTTTTGGTTTCAGTCTCGTGGAGAGTACAGCTTGAGTACCAAGAGTAAAGAGGGACTCACTCCTTTCTTTGAGGACAACCAAGACAGGTTCCTTAGTGTTATAAAGTGCCAGGACAAGTCCAGGAGCAGGATTTTCACAGCCAGAAAATGCTGGGCAGGTCTGTGAAGACAGCACTTGGCTAATTTCCTTGAGCTCTTCAGTTTATATCCTTGCTTAGGGAGGTATTCATGGGCAACATCAGACCCAGTTGGTCCTGGGCACAGAGCAGAACCATGTGCACAGAATCTTTCACTTTGCCATATAGAATAGATGCTTTATCAGCTAGAAAACCTTCTTAGGTACTGATATGTGTTAGGTATTTACAGCAGTAGCAATAGCAATCTCTAGAATACAGCACCAAAAATTTTGTGATCATTCTCTTGCATGCATCAAGGGTAAATGCAGTAACAGCATGACGTGCTGCAGAAGATGCAACCCCCCGGACCATATCTGGTATTTTCTTTGTGGAAAATACCCTCCTCACCTCTGCAAGGACCAGCCTGTGTCTCCGTACTCTGCCCTCAAGCTAACCCCATGGATGAGTGGGGCATCTTGGCAGCCTTGCAGAGCATAGCCTGATGGAGAGGACTTTCCCCCATGGCCCCTGGACAATGGATGGTAGTTCTTGAAGTGCCCCATACATTCCAGGATGCACTGAGCCTCACAAGTTAAATATTTATTCTTTCCTGAATTCAAATACTTCCTGATCTCCTGGGTTTGTTATTTTCATATATTTGCCTTTGTTTCCCTTGATTAGAGTGGTGGGGTTTGTAGATAGGGACTCTATTCTTGGCAGAAAGTGGAGTATTATTAACATTCCTTATCACAGGAGTGTATATTATTGTGTGGCTTTGCACAGAGTAATCTTAAAATAAAAGCCCTCTCCTGCCATTTTTTTTTGAGTGTTGTTTTGACTGATAGTTGCCTCTGTAGGTCTTCGAGCAGAGACACCAGTGCCTTGGTTATCAGCTGCTCCTTCCATTCCTTGCCTGAATCTATGTCATTTGCTCACAAAAGGAGGCATTTTTCAGACACTTTCTTGTAGCAAAGGAGCAAGATATGACTTAGGACCAGTGGTGAACAAGGGGTTAAAGTCAGTTGGGCAGCAAAACTGCTCAGGGGAAGGGGTCTAAGCTGACAGCTTTGGAGAGAGATAAGCAGTTTGAATATCACTTCATAGAGTGCATCATTCGGAGTGTCTCCTAATCCCTGTGTCCCCTTAGTGACACTTGTTAAAATTTTCCCTGACCAGGGCTTTGAGCAAGGACAAGACATCATGTTTTCAGGCTTCTCTGGGGAAAATCTGCAGTTGTCTCTCCAAATTCCACTATCTAACTGAGCACAAAAGTGCATACATGAAGGATGGGGCAGACATTATGGCTTTCAGGGTCCCCCCTTGCGTTTGGTACAATCCATAAATTCTAAGCTCCAAACTAAAACAACAACGGCAAAATCTCTATCTATCTTTTCCTATTACAAAGTAACTGTGATGCAGTCCTGTCATCCACCCTGGCAGAAAATTGTCTCCAAATAAAAAACAGCAGCATAGGCAACAGCTCATGCACATCTATCTCATGCCTAATTAAAGCTATTTAAATGCTAACATTATTAAGCAAGAGCAATTTCTCTCTCCTTCTCCTTTTTATAAAAAAAATGCAGGAAAATTAAACATCTTAATAGAGGAACTGGGAGTGTGAATGTGCCAGCAGCAGCATTTGCTCAGCCATATTAGAAGCATGTAGGATTTTTTTTTCTTTTCTGTTTTTCTGGGTCAATGTGCAAGTTGATAGATTGCTATTTATATTATAAATTGGATGTCTCAAAATAAGCAGGAAGTACAACTCGGTTGAGTCAGGGCTGTTGGAACCGTTTCCTCACCATGATGCTATTTGTCCCACTGCTGTGCTCTAAGATACTTCACATCCAATAAATGTGTAACTTAGCTGGGAACATTTCTACTCCAATCCTGTCTTGCCTTACCCTGGTGCTCTCGTTACAGTACATGCCAGCAGAATATCTTAATCCCACTTTCACCTATCTTATTATCCTCATTTTTCCCTTGAAATGAGAAACTAGTGTGTTGAATCTTTCGGATGGCAGGAGGAATGGAGGCAAGAACAGTCTGCAGCAGAAAGTGCTGAAGTAATCTTTATTCTTGAATACATCCTTTTTCACTGGGCTGGTATTTGCTAACAAAAAGTAAGCCAAAATGACCTAATAATTCAAGTTTTTAAGATTTCTGCAGACTTCTAGTTTAGCTGACTTATCAGTACATTCATTTTTTTCTTTTAATTTTTTTTCCTGTATAGAATTAAGAGAGCTTCTAAGTCCATCCATATTATACTAGATCACCAAGAAATAAGAAATATGGTACTGTAAAATAGTCAAGGAGCAAAGAAATTGCACTGTTTGCTGAACTATGCCATAAAGTATAATGGATATAAAGTATAATGGATATATAGATAAAGGAGCATGTTGCAGCCAGTGTGCTGGGAGTGTGGCTGAGGTGTGAAGACTGTTGTGTAACAAGCCTGAAAGCCACTTCCTTGAAGCAGTAGCTGATCTTGCTAGATCTCCTTGATGCTAACTCAGAGTCTAGAGAAGCAACCACATACTTCAAAGCAGCGCTGCAGGATAGAGGGTCCCAGGAGCTCTGGGGATCTGCATGATGGGGAAGCTGCTCCCCACCAGCCATTGCATGTCCCAGGGCAGGGAAGGTCCTCCCGAATCATCACAGTGTGTCCAACAGCAAATGGGCTGGAAGCAATAGGGATGAAACACCCCTCGTGTTGGTACAGCCCCTAAGCGGCTCCTGAGCGTTATCCGAGCACACAGCAGTCCACGCCGGCCAACTGCCTGCCGGGCTGAAACGCAAGCGAGACAACGACACCTGAAGGCAGCAGGCGCCCGAACCGCGCAATCTTGGCGTTGTTTTCACTTAGTCATTAGAGTGTGTTTACAAGTCTCTCCCACTATTCTCTTCCTGCCAGCAGCTGACAAGCCTGTCTAGTTAAGCTTACAGAAGTATGTTTAATAATTAGCACAGCTCAGAAAGGCCTTGCTCGCAGCTCTGTTGCGTGTGGAGGTGTTAATAAGAGCACATGAGGAATGAGAAATGTTTGGCACTTGCAGCAGCTGGAGAATGCTTCCACCCTCTTGCTGTGAGAAGATGGCTCAGTACCTCCAGGATGATGCCACCCGTGCCCAAAGGCTCCTCCTCATTTTCTGACCTTCTGCTCCTGAAGCGAGGGGAGCTGAGGACAGTGAAACCTGCTCCATTGTACTGAGGGGACAGTCCACCTCAGACTCAGCCTAGACAGGCCCCCTTCTGCCCTGCTCATGGTCACTGAGCCTCACCTGCCAGGAAAGTGCCCCCTGTCCCAGCACGTACTGATAACCAGGAGTCTATGTTGGTTTGGGCACAGGCTCCTCCCTCCCCTTCCCCCAGAGCATTTGTACTGGCTTCATAGCTCTGGGCTGCAGCTGTCAGTGCTGTAATCTTGTCTGCCAATCCATTTCCCTGGTCATCTTGGCTTAATCTAATCTCCATTTCAGTTGATCTATAACCTCCCTTTTATTCCAGACCATCCCAGATTGGCTCCTGTTGCTTATGTACATTTGCTGCCAGCCTTCAGTCTCCTTCACACTTCCCTTTGCTTTTCTTTTATGGCCTTTTATGATATTTATGTTACATCAAGGCCCTTTCCCTTTTTCTCCGTTTTCCCTTTCCCTGCTCTTGGATACTTTTTCTTCCCTCCATGATGTTTACTGCCTGTCCTTATCATGTATGTCTCTGTGTGTGACCGGAGTGTCCAGAGCATGAAGTCTCTGTCACCAAGCTGGTAGGTGCATCTGAGTCGGACCTTCCTGATGCGCTCTGCCCACTAACCACCTCTCTGCCAAGACTTTGAAGCACATTCCTTAAATCAACAATCTCCTGACTTGGTCTCCTGTGAAAGCCAACAGCTATCACCTTCAGGTGCCTTCTTTTCTGCCACATTTGTTGTCTAGAAGAAATGAAAACATTCCCTGCTGTTCCTTTAGCCTTGCTTTCAGAGAGGAAGGAAAATTTCAGTCCTTTTGATCACACAGGGGCACAAGGTCCAGCTCCTCCGATGAATGTGGATGGTGTGAGTGAAGGGAACCCTTTATGGGAAAGTTGATTTCTGGTGGCCCTTGTAAAACAATCTGGCTGTAAAGATCAGACAGTACAAAACCACATCTGGAATTCTCTAGTTCACTCCATGTTGCAAATTAAATGTCTGCTCCTGACAACCAGCCCTGAAAATAGAGAAAACATCTGCAGCTTCAGGTCCATAGGAAGCAGAGTGGAGAGCTGCTCATTTTTGTTCAGCAATTGTCAATCACCTTCACTACATTCCCCACCCAAATTAGGAATGAGGAGATGCCATCCCTACCTCTATGAACTGATGTGCTTCTAATCCCAAAGTCTTGTTCACTTCTAGTAGAATATAGTCTGAAGAAAGAATATGTCTAGCTAATAAAGGAGCTCTAGATTTGTCCTTCTAGGAAGGGTTACCCAACCAATGGACTTGTACAAATGAAAATAGGTTGGAGAAGGAACATGACATGGTACAGTGCTTAGAAGGAAGGAGTTTTTATGGTCAGATCAGAGGAACATTCCTCCCAGAGCCACAGCAGCCTTGGAGATGAAGGAGGAAAGTGTTCTTGGCAGGACAAGAAGCCGTGATAACCTGGGAGAAGTCCAGGCATGCTGCCATGAGAGCTCTCAGTGCTAAGAGTAAGTAGCCCTGGAGGGTGGATGTGTTGAGAGATGATCACTGCACAGATACCATGACGGGGAAGAGAAACTGTCAGGGCAAACACAAACTATTTCTCAGGCTAGAGCATGTAAATTGTCCTAGCAGCAAGGATCAGAGGTGCTAGGGATGTCAGAAAAGCTTTCCTCCTGCCAGGATGCCACAGTATAAAAAGTGGCCAAGTAGCTTCTCAGAAGATATGGGACTGTCTTTCCCACTGCTCCCATGCTTTATGACACCAACATTAACATTGTCCTTCAATTTCCAGACTAGATCTACTTCAGTCTTGAACCAATTCTATTTCAGTCTCTCTTCTTCCTTCTTAGTGTTCACCTCCCTTGCTTTGGGAGGGATGAGATACCATTGTAGTGCATCTACAGATCTTCATTCCCCCAACTACGGTGCAATTTTTATTTAACTTCCCTCCTTCCTTGATCTTTGCAGGATTAAGAAGATCCTGGATTTACCAATGGTGCTAAAGGCCTGCTGTGATGATCTCAGATCAGTCCCTAGCTCCAGTATCCGGGGGACTTGTCACCTTGCAGTGACATGCTGACTTGGAGGACTCAATTAGTGCTCTAGCTGACCTGGAATTAAAGACCAACTAAGAATCCTCTCCTTGTAGCTCTTGTGTCCTGAGCAGAAATGTGTCTTTTCTCCCCAGATATCTTGGTAAGTCTATGTAGGGAGAGCTCCATTGGGAAGGGTAGCTGAGGAGAAGACAACTCCTTAAGGTAGAAAATGAGTCTGCCCTGATACAGGGGAACTGCACAGTTGCCCCTACACGCTTTCCTCTTCCAGAAGGGCACAGCCAAACCCTTGTTTTCCTTTGTCTCCCTCATACTAAAGCTCCTTCCCTTGCAGCTGCCAGAGTAATTTAATTAAATTATAATGCTGTGAAGCTGGCTCCTCTCCAAGGGCAAGAGCAGCAGCTTGCGACCTCGAGGGCAGGCGGGCTCCCAGGGAGCCAGTCGCACAGCACCAGGAGTACCCTGCACTTGACTCATAAGTCTCCCGATGACAGGTTTAAAAGAAACCGCACCCGATGCAAGCGCCGTGCCGCAGAGCAGCCCCAGAGGCAGCGTCGGGCACCGGGATGGAGGCAGTCCTGCCCGTGGGGATGCTCTGCTCCCCGGAGCTCTGAGGGGCTCTGTGTCATGCCCAGCTCCAGCCAGGAGCCAGGAAACCCGATGGAAGCTGCAGGGCAGCTTCTACTCCACAGTGCAGCCCAGGGCTGCACAGGAGCCAGGGGGACCCCCACAGTGGTGAGGAATTGGGGGTGCCTTGCTGAGCTCAGTGGGGCTGGAAGGGAACTGGGACAGAGGCAGAAAAAAGAGAATAATGAAACATTCTGGAGCAGAAAAAAGAGGTCTCTGCCCTCCACATAAGACTGCTCTCTTGTCCCTGCACCATTTCTTCCCTCTCTCCCTGCTCCGTATTACCATCAAACTGCCTCCATGCAACCACTGACGCAGTGTTTAGTCCCCCAGGCATCCCCCACAGAAGGGCCTGGGCCTTGCAGAGGACAACTTAGTATTCCTATTCCTTCTTCTTTGCTCCTTTCCATATTTCTGCCTCTCTTGGAGCAACTCATAAACAAATGCAAACCCCAAGGAAAGTCTCAGATCTTTCAAAATGAAACAAAGCCCCTCTGGAAGAGAAAGACATATAGAGGCATGAGGAACAGCTGCTGCTGGCAGGGAGCTGCTCGTCTTGAGCATCACCCTCTGAAAGCAGGTTGCACCAAGGACAAATTCTGGTACCAGATACATGGGCAGTGCCATGGCACAAGGAGGGCAGACATGCAAAACCTCCCTCTGCTATTCTAGTGTATGAGTTGAATTCCCAACTGTTTTCCAGACATTCCTGGGTGAGCAAACTCTCAGCAAAAACCCTTGCACCCCCAGGAGAGATGAGCTCCTGGCAGTACATAGACCCAGACAAAACCCATGTGGGACAACTTGTATTCAAATCTAAAGCATGAGGGTACACTGGTGGCAAACATATTGCAATTGCCATGTTGGGAATGCTAGGGCCCGGGAGAAATGAGCTTCCTGAGGTGTCACGGACACAGCTGCGTGCCCCAGGCAGCGGAGGTCTGTGACTCTCAGGAGTGTCTGTGCTTGAGGCAGAATACAGAAATCATAAAAAAAGTCTTAAACATCAGGAACCGAGATAGGGAGAAATGTCAGGCTATTTCCACAGATCTGGAACAGCCAGCCTCATAAATCCTGACCTAAATAGTCGCTGCCAAAAGGGCAGTATGGTCCAATAGTTAGACCACCCAGGAGCTCTTGCCATCCTTGTTACCAATCCCTGTAAAAAAGATCCTCCAAAGCAAAAGTATAGCTCCCAGAGCTATACTATCCTGGCAAAGAGCAGAATCAGGATGGGTCAGAGTGGACAGAAAATTACTGCCCTCTGTTATCTAATAAATTCCTGTGCGCACCCAGGTCAGTGTGTATGCATGGGCAGGGGGAATGTGTGCATGGAGAGGGCACTTGGGCAAGATTGTCTCTTTCTGCAGCTGTAGGAGCATCCTTTCCACCAAGCACCTGGCTGACCAAGGACATGACACACGGCAAAAAGTCCCGCAGGGGTGAATATCACTGCCAGCACCTTTTTGACATCAAAAAGGCAGGAAATACTTCAGGGGAAAGCGTGGGGAAATCCCCCCGCACTTTGCTCTTAGTAATATTAGTGTTGTTCACTCCACCGCCCTTTTAATCTTCTGGGGAGGAGGAAGGGCTGGAGGAGGAGAAGGAACATGCTGGGGTGCAGGGCTGGGAGCATCCCGCTGTGCCCTCAGCTTCCACAGGGACAACCGAAACAGGGGCACACGGAGAGGCAGGAGGATTCCCCAGGGGACTGCATGGTCGGAGGCAGGTGCCAGCCAGCAGCTCTTTTACAAATCTAATACAAAGTGTCATAGCTTATTCTGCAATGCTCTGAGCAATGGATGATCTTGGGGCGGATAGAAGTGTGTCTCAGAGCCCACATGCCACTCCAAGGAACACAAGTATCTTCTCATGACAAAAATGTCTTCATTTTCTTACAGATATCTCAAAATCTGTGCAGTTTCTGCATTACTTTGCTGAATCCCTTGTGGGAGGAATGACCAGCACCTTGGGCAAACTCCATTACCAGTCTCTTAACTAACCTCTTGAGAAGAAAGCACAATGTAAATAACTCAACGGAAATTTGTCACCTGGATTCAGAGATGCTTACAATGCAGAACAGCAGATATTGTGGCCTGCAGTGAATATTTGTGTCTGAATGGATTTCCTTACATGACTGTATTTGTGGTACTATTGAAAAGTTATTCTTAGTTTTATGGTTATTAAAATATTAACTGTAATAGCTTACCCTCTCTAGAAATGGGCTCAAAATGAAAATTAGTGGTTGAAATTTAATCACAATGCAGCGCACTGAGCACTGAGCACTACACTGTGATTGAATTCCTGGAGTGACTACAGCAACCTCCAGAAATGCTCCATCCTCTTCCATCCTCCAAGTGTAAAGGCAAGGGAGAAGAAAAAAGGGGTGCAGATGATGGAGAGGTTTGAGTTGTTATATCAGTCACTGCTATTCTGTCATGGAAGAACCCAAGAAACAAAAACTAATATCTTGATTTGATACGCAGAAGTTGTGTGTTGACTTGTAGATAGCAGGAGATCAAGACATGATTTTTATGGCCCAGGATTAGATGGTTTTTCCTCGGGAAACAGTCCCTCTGGACGTGATCTGAAAGGGTTTCAACTCTGTGGAAGCTGTGGACTCTCCTGAGCCTGGAAATATCAGGAGTCTCTGGGTGTTTGATCAAGTTCCCCTAAAGTTACCTGTTCAGAGCAGTGAGTATCTCAACACTTCTTCGTGTTCATGCTGAAATCCAGGACTGGCCGGCACATTTCTAAATACTAACATGTAGTTAGAAATAAATGTCCTTTTCAAATCTGTCTGCAAATTACCTAAAAATAAATAAACAAACAAACAAAAAAAGTCTGTAGAATCCCATGATTCTTTAGGTAATTTATGTCTAATTAATTGCCTGGGAAGTTATTTCAGTTGTTAATTATTCTTGAGGTGTTAAAAATCTACATCTTCTTTTAGCTGGAATTTGTCTCTCCCATGTTAGTCACGATAGCTTGAGTTATGTGTGTTGGATATATTACAATGCACTACAGTGCAGAAATCTTCACTCTGACTTTAGCATTAAATATACATTGAACTGTGTTAAGGTCAAGAGTGTCATCTCCTGATCTTTACTTTGACATAAAGATACTGTTGCCTTTTCCAGAAGTTGGTCAATGATGATAAATCAGCATAACTTAGAGAACTGGGCTGTTCCCAGGGTTGTCTCTGGCATGCTTTAGAATGATAGTTATCTGAAAAATAGGATTCATTCATGTAAGAAAAGTTTTGAAATCTCTTCTTTTTATATAAAGCAGGAAGGCAACATTTTTCAGAAATGCCTCAGAGAAAACAGGAAGCAAGTTCTCAGGAGGAACTGACAGGCTCTTGCCTGGAACAATTACCCGAAACTCCTAAATGCAAATCTTGAATAAGTCATGGAGAAAAGGGGCATGATCTAAATGGACTGACTCAACACATGGCTTTGGAGACATAGTGCTGTCTGATCCTTGTCCCTACATTTGTCACTAAAACCAATATATTTTGCCAAAGAAAGCTTCATTTTCACAAAAGAAAAAAAAAAAAGAAAAAAAAATGCAGCCATTTCTGAGGTGAGAAAAGAAACAACTTTTTAACTGAAAATAGCCTGACAGATCTAGTCTTGACTCTAGATAATTATGTATTTTCTGCAATACATTTCACCAAATTTTTCTCTCAGTCACGTGGCCACAAATTTAGAGTAACTAGTTGGAACTGAGATAGTCCTGTGCCTCGGCACCATGGTGATAGTTGCCTTAGAAATAAATACCTAAGGTAGAAAGATAGATTTCTACCCATGTGACAGGATACTGACTTGGGCCAATGCTCTCTCTCTGGCACATTGATTTCCAGTTCCATCCACAAGCTTCCCCCATCTCTAAGGCAACTGCTCGGGCTTATTTGTATTCCTGCCGAGATGAAAAAAGCAACAGCCTGCAAAGTTATCTTTCCTGGTTATCTTTCTTGTTTGCATAGCACAGATTTCCCTTGGTGCAAAGAATGGGATTTTTAATCTCCCTTAAAAACAGCCTGTATTTCATTTGGGTAACAGAATACCAAATGCTAGAATACATTTGTGGAGCTTTTCAACTTCCAAGTCCACTGCACTGTCCTGGTCAGCTCTCCTTCATCTCTATCATCGACCCCTTTAGCGGTGATTATAAATGTGGGGCATTTTTTTCGGTAATATGAATAAGTTTTGATTTGAAGTCAGACTTCCTATTCCACTGGCATGGATATCTTTTGATTTGAATTGAAATTTGATTTGGACTGAAAGCAAAAACAGAGAAAAATTTCCTGAAAAATGAATGCTTTGAAACAAATTTAAAAATTAACTTCAGGATAAATTAAATACTCCATTTGAATAAAATCTTGATTTGAGTTTTACTGCAATTCTGTGTTTAATCAAAAAAGGAAATTCTGGTAACTCTGAAGGCTTCTGACCTCACTAAAACACTTTAGTTTAATGGTTTTATCCAGTGCTAAAGTTTATCAAAAGTTGCACTTCCCCAGGGAAAATTTCTGCTTTGATGAATAGGCATTTTCCAGAGAGACATATTCCGTCCGTAAACATTCCTCAACTCTAATAATACTGCTTTAGAGGATGTTATTATTCAAGCCCAACTTTCCAGGCAACAGATGTCTGTCACCGGCCTCTAGATAATTTGGACGAATGTTCACAGAAACGTCTCATACACAAAACATTTTCAGAAGAGTGATTGGTTCCCGAAGCCTTGGGTCACTCAGGGCAAGGTCCAAGGGGACTAGGACTCCTATCAGGAAGAATATTTTATCAAGGAGAAAGAAGGAAGGAAGGAAGGAAGGAAGGAAGGAAGGAAGGAAGGAAGGAAGGAAGGAA